>DWDT01004843.1:0-10871 GCA_018245595.1 Microceris scylla
CTTGTCAACCCTTTAAAAATGGTTGTCATTAGTATATTTACTGATTATATGTGCGTAAAATAAATAGTCTGTCAAGAAAAATTTTAATTTTATTTATCTGTTATCATTAAAAACATCTTCCTATCATTCTAATTAAATTACTTTTGATCATATTATCCCTCGCTTAGTGATATTTACTGACAGTTTGTCAATAATTTGAACCATCATCGAAAACTTAGAAACTCTTGTTATTGCAAGACAAAAATTGTAGTGTTCGTTGTAAATAAAAAAGCGGAAGAACACTGAAACATTTTTTAAGTTCAGTTGCCTCAAATTAAAAGATTACACACTCAATAATAACGCAAATATCTATGTTGAAAGGACAAAATATTTTCTATTAGCAATCGCACACATACACAACCACGACACCACATAGAAAACGCGTTGAAATATACACACGTTTCCTTAAACACGTTGAAATTAATTACAGAAACAATAACATAATAACGGAGCGATCCCACCCGTGGCTAACTTAACCAGTGTTCGATATACGAGCAAATGAGAAAGCCGAGCTGAACCAAAAGATCAATAAGCAGACGATATGAGAGGCATAGCTACACACATATCTAGCAATAGTGGAGCGATGTCTGCCCATAATATTCTTTGGGGTGCATCTCATTTTGCTAAGAACCTGCCTTTGTCAACAAAGTTGGGGGCACAAAAATCGATACCGGCCCCGGCAGCTCGATCAGACCGCCTGTCTTCCGTAATCTGTATCTCAATTTAAAATTTTGAATTTCGAATTCTAGTTCGTGAGATCGGTTTGAAAAATCTATCATCTCGATACATATACATATGTAACATGACTTTTAAACTGCTTATATATCAATAAGCTTATGAGGTAGTAACAGTAGTAGTAAGAGCTAGTAACAGTAATATTGAATGCTTGCCTATTAATTAACTCTCGTAAAAATTATCGAGGAAGCAGTTACCATTCGAGGCCCAGCCGCGTATATTTATATATACTTAATTTTACAGTGTATTGAAATTTGCCAGCACCTCTGTTTTATATGCGATTCTAGTTACTTATTGTACCACAGTTAGTGAGATGACAAAAGTTAATGTGGATATAACTAATATTAAATTTGTTTAATTTATCTAATTTTATATGGACATAAACATGTAAGAATATTAAATCTCTTGACAAAAACGATTAAAAATCAAAAACAAGAAGGAACTGAGAAAAAAACAGTAGGTACATTTATAAATGAATGCGTATGAAAATTAAAGTTTTATTAATAGGAATATGACGTAAAATAACAGTGCAGTATAATTGTCTATTAATTGCCTTTATCCGCAGCACCGAGAGACTTATAGATAAAAGGAATCTAGACTCCCATTAAGTATTATATTAAAACCTGGCGTACAATTATTGGCAAATTTATGACGTCAATTAAAACTAAACGATGTAATTAATTGAGAAAAGGTGAGGCGTTAATAACGCTTAGTGGAGAGATAAAAAAATGTCGAACAACAGAAATTATACTCATTAGCTAATCTCTTTCTTCATTCCTCGATTGACAGCAAGATACTGGAAGGTTATGACCAACTGATTTTTTATATATCCTATAAAAAGGTTGCATATTTGACAATCAATAAAACTGTTCTGTTAATAATTATCAATTTCTATTATCAAACGAGAACGTCCATCTAACAATTATTACGAGACCTTTGTTAACAAGAGCCGGCAAGCGCCCGGCGAATTTAAATCAGTGCCGCTTGCTTTATTACGTCGATATGTAAATTTTGTACAGCGCCACTACCCTTATAAAGACCCTGTTTGAATTGAAAATTTCGCCGGCGAGACGCGGCACAGCCAGTGTTGCCACGTCTTTCAGTGAAACCACTTCTGTTTAACGCGGAAAATACGTAAAAAAACACAAAAACAATCCGAATACATAGTTTTTAACGTACCTACTATGTATGTATGTTGATATCATCATCCAATCTGTGACACAACTGTTGTCTCGTAATGAAACGTCAAAGTGACAGCGCGGGAAAGAGATGGCGAATTCGTAAGTAAACAAACGTCAAATATAGGTTATAGTGTATTTTATCTGTGATATCAAGTGTTCATAAGTAAAACTATTTATAATTCAAACTTTAAAACATGCATTTTCATAGTAATGATAATGATTCATAGTAATTATTGATAGGTAAATGTTTCCGTATTGATACTAAGTGTATAGGATTAAGTAGATCCCAGTGTTGATCTTAGATTTTGCTTTACATATAGCCAAGGGAAAGCTGGAGCTTCAAGTTTATGGCAGGAATATGTGCTGTTTAAGAATGTTTGGAAACTTTTATTTATCAATGAGAAAAACGTAAGTTGACAAACGTAGTATAATTTTCCATACGTAAACACAACAGTGATATATGATCAGTTTTTTAAGTCAAAGCCTTAAAGCAATATAACGCATGCGTGTTTGCATTGACTTTGCTATTGTTACTATTCCAATGTTTCCGGGTTCGATTTCCGCCGAGTACGCATACTGTCGAACCTTTGTTTTTCGTCGCAGTACGTACACATGTATGAATGTATGTATGTAATGGGTATGTATGTATGTAATGGGTTGAAAAAAAAAAAAGGTACACATGTATGTCGCGACAAATTCGTATTTGTGTGTGGAGTCATACACAAAAGTAGGACACGAAGTGAGTATTGTTATGACTGCTTATAGTTCGGAAGGATGTTTTTTGCTCAGGTAGAAATCCTCCGCTACCTATTGCCGAAGCTCTATGACATGGATTTTGAAGAAAGGTGTGATAAAGCTCTACTTCAGAACTGGAAAAACAGTGTAAATTCGTGTGATCTCGCACATCTTCATAGGCGACTGTTACTACTTACTATCGGGTGGCCTGTCTGCCTGTTACCCAAGTACAATTTATTTTAAAAAAACTACCATATTAAGTTCTATACTCGTCTAAATAAGTTCCTATACACGCGACATAAAGAGGCAGATTTAATTTCGAGGAGTGACCTCATCAAATGCCGTCGTCGGAATGCGTTATGCCGTCAGCGACGTGACACCGCGGTACGTCGTCCTACTTAACGTAGAGTTCGCAACTGAACGGTTACTATTACAATCCATTGTTTATATCTAATATGTATTGTCAATAGTGAAATAAATTCATTTTATTTCCAAAATGGCGATATAAACGTTGCAATCACAATTAATTATTTATTCTTGATATATTACATAATATACATTTTACATATATACAATAAAGTATTTTCAGAAGTATGCGTTGAGATTCCACTGCATACCAGAGATTTAAGCCATAAATCATCACTATAAATGTATCTATCTGCCGTTAATGCAAAATTGAAAACGCTCTATTACAGAAACAGTACGAGCAAACACAAATCTTGATTTAATGAATCCTAAACAGTGTTCTGGACAGTCGTAGAAACAAATCAAATTAATACAAAGTATTATGATTATCTTCATCGTGACAATGAGATAACTTATTCGTCAGCGTACTACCATGTTACGTCATAATCACGTCGCTGTGACATTCTCAAAGTTACATATGTTACAAAGCGTTCTATTTTGGGCGGTGTTATCTGCGCGTATCTCCGCAGGCGTGGTGCACCTGTACTACGGGTTCCAGTTAAGCGACAAATATATACGAAGATATTCGATTTTGTCGATTCGCTGCTGACGACGACCCTTTATTAAACAGTTTTTTTTTTTCTTTTTTTTTCTTATTCATTGTAAGATATACACATACACTCAATGAAGGTCATGTTTTAGTCAATATACTTCGGCTTTGTGCGCCCCTCGGTCTGTAGTAGACTGGGAGAAAAAATAAAAATGTAGAAAAAAAAGTTTAAAAAAAAGGTTGGAAAATTTCATTTTTTTAATATGTTACGTTCAGTCTGTATAGTGTTTTTTTTGTTCATTGGGTTTTCTCTCCCCAGGGAAACTATTTATCTAATTAAACTATCACATTATCATCATCACATATCATGAACCTGTCAGTCCACTGCTGAACGTAGGCCTTCCCTAATAAGTAAGAGTGATGAATCCGGGTTAAGGGTTGCAGAACACAACTTCTCCCACGGTCTACGCTGCTGCCCGTCGATGGTCATAGTATTTACGTTTTTTTTTTCTTTAACCCATTACAATTCCACTGTTGGAATACGGGTCTCCTCTCATATTAAGAGGGTTAAGGCCATAGTCAGCCACGCTGGCCAAATGCGGGTTGGCAGACTTCACACACCTTAGAAAATATTTTTTTTTTTTATTTTGTTTTTTTTTTTTAATGTAAATACTATACATACATACATACATATAAAAATGTAAATACTTATCCATTAGACGCCGGACAAGGCGAGATGGTTGCTCATTGAGGGAGGCTTATGTCTAGTAGTGGGCTGAGATAGGCTGATGATGATGATGATGTGACGCCGTTTATACACGTTTTTGAAGTATTATACTTGATCTCAAAAGAAACTAACAACCACTTCGCTTATATACTGATGATACAGTTATAATGAAACGCTTTTATTGGAGGCCGGCATTAAGCAAGGCCTTGGTAATTAAAGCCGGCCGGGATTAACGACCTTTGTCTCTTACAATTATAATTTATTAAGTCAAATGAGTAACCAGGCTTTATACAATAAGCCCTTTATACATTTTCCAGCGAATACAAACTTATAATTAATTTAAATAAGCATCCGAGCCTTACGCAGAATATGGTTTTCTATTCACTTTAATGTATTCAATAGAAAACATAATAATGATTTACTCGGGTTTCTCGTCTCTATTATAACGCGATGAATATTATAACATTCTCACGATTATAATATTCTCCCTCACTTTTCCATTTAGTAGTTAGATGTTAGAACTTTTTAAGGATTTGGTATATGAACAATACTATAGTCCTTCCTACTCTTACATTTCTCTAATTTAAAAAACAAAGTCCTGTATAAAAAACTGTGCGAGTCTTCAGACTGATGTTATTATTAATCAAACCCAGTTGACAACTAGAAAAAATATTTATAAACATATTAGGTTATAAAATGTAATATTATAGAACCATTTCCTGCTTCCTCAGTGTAACCGCACACCCGTCAATTTTATACCCATAAATATTCCAGCACGGCTTACTTGCAACGAAATATTTGAAAGCGTCGTTATATTAGACCAACTTCTCGAAGCAAGGGATAAACATCGACTTTAGAAAGAGTTTTTAAAGTTATTGTGGACGATTAGTAGATTTTACGGTGCGCTTTAGGTGTATTCAATGGCTTATTTAAGGTGTATGATTTTATTCAGCATAAAACCTTAATAAAGAAACCCAATAATTACGGCATTAAAAGTATCAGGCTTGAACTTCTAACTTGATATCTGGGTGACTGAGGTCGGAAGGTAAAGTAAACAATAAAAGGCTTTCGGGTTCAAATCCCGGTTTCTCAAGGTTCGGTCCTCGACCCATTTCTTTGACGGATAACATTTACCCATATCTGACAAAAATTCCCTACTACATAATACATTTGCGTAAAACGTGTCGTTGATAAATTAGTTTAACCGAAAAATATATACTTAATTAAACATTTAATTTTAACAGTCATAACATTAAATGAATTTAGGTCGTTTATTTTACAAGTAATTATAAAATTATAACTGAAGTGAGTGGCAAATAACTAACAACCATTTTTTGTAGGTGTAAATAAGTATAGAGAGCTTATAGCACACACCGACGAGCACGCGTAGTTCTGTGATAGAAGCTAATAAAATGTAAGCCGTGTGAGCAGCGCGGGCCGGCGCCCGCAGCTCGCGGACCACGGGCGGTCCCTAAGAACGCCTGCAGTACCCGCAAAGCTACCATCCAATTATATTACACGACACGATATCGAATAGAAAGTATCCATACTGTACTCATGAGTTGTGTCGAAAAAAAAGTATCATACTTGTATACTTAACTATTCCTAAAACAAAATACGTTACAACAATGTTTCCCACGTATTTGTATGTGTACATAACGTAATATAACATCACGCATGCGATTCCAGAAAAAGTAGGCAGAAGCACATATGTAATTTGTATTCGAAAATTTTTACGCATATTTTATACAGGTACTCTCTGTAGTAGTATTTTATACGACTACATACTCTGAGCTACTACCAGGAATGTCAAGTCAGAAAAATCCAACAGAAGCCGACCCGGGGATCTAACCCAGGACCTCTCGATCAGCATTTGCATACCGCCGCGTCGACGTTGAACCGCGCCGCGACGCCGCTCGGAGACTGCTCGTGTCGCAAGGGTCGACGCGCCTAAATTTAAAACAATGTCGATGGTTAAAGAATTATAGATACTACAAGATCGGGCGATTGTTCTTCGTTTAAAATAAGGTGCAACTCTTTAGAACTCCTCCATCCCCTCGGTTTCCAAGCAAACGGTTGAGTCATTCAATATAATTATATTAGAAGAAATATCTGTTCTTCTTTCTCGTCCGTCTTTGATTTATTTCGTTAAATTACATTCAGTAGCAAAGGCATAATATGTAATTTTGCAGAAATAGGGTTCCGAAAAAATACTTCTATCTAATATGTGTAATAATATCAAGCTATTGAACTGCAGCAAGGTTGCGTGGACCAAGTATGATGTGTTGACTGCCTCGTTGGTCGAGTGGTTTAAAGCGCGACGGCTGATCGGTAGATCCGGGGTCAAATCCCGGGTCGGATACTACTGGATTTTTCTAATTTAGAATTCTCAGTACTCGGCTCACCATCTATTCCGTGGGACGTAAACGTAACTGGTGAAACGTGGGAGTATACCATACTCCGCTACCTATCCCGTTACGTTACGTTTTTTATTGTATCTATTCCAACATGTCTATATAGTCTACTAGTCTAGTCTAGTTACGTTACGTTTTTTATTGTATCTATTCCAACATGTCTATATCATCTATATAGTCGTAATGTTACGTTTTTTATTGTATCTATTCCAACATGTCGTGCTGCTACGCGATGCTTTCTTATAAAAAGAATTGGTGCTTTCTTATAAACAGAAATTATACTACTACAGTGTAGTAGCAGACTGAATGTGCTGTGCGCCTTTGACAACAAAGTAACACTCTACTAGATTCAACAAAAAAATCGTTATTAAAGTTTAGACCCTTTAACAGATATTTTTTTATAAGTATCATAATACAAGCATACCAACACTAACAAAGATATTTCTTTGACTTTTCCTTTATAATTTAGTAGTTGCGGCACCCAACCGATCTGCCGGTCGTAAAACTGGACATTTTATGTACACTTTTAGAAAGAATTTTGGTTATTACGCGTTCATCTTAGAAGTTAAACATGTTATCGCTCATTCACGACTAGAGTGTAATATCTCAAAAACACCATCTCTTAGAAAACAGTTCAGACAGTTTGAAATCATACCTACTCTATGACTACTACAGTATTATATGACTTATAAACTCTTCTATGACATATAACTACATACTCGTATATGGCCTGTAGAGCAAAGCTCTCAGATTTAATGTAAAGTCACGCAGTCAGATAAAGATAGATTCCTTTTTTTTAATCTATAATTTTAGTATATAATAAATGTCGTAAAAAATACACACCATCTTTATCATTATAATAGTGTGTCGTAAAATTTACTCACCATCTTCATCATTTCTAAACCCCTGAGAATTTACGTATCTATGCATGAAAACTATGTTAAAATCCTTCAAGCAGTTCTTGAGACCAAAATGTGTAATAGGAAAAGGCATGGAAAATTTTCAAATGTGTGGGTTTTTACTGGCTTCATTATGACATACATATCTGTATATCATTTTGATGATTTTTATATTGATTTCTGCTAAAAACTTGGCGTGTTAGTTACTTTTGTTTAAAATATTTTATTAAGTTTCAACATCAAAGGAAACTATACAAAGTAACATATGTAATCTGTCAATTATTTATTTATTCAGCTTAAACTTTTAAACATATGCAGTCTGAAGGTTTTGTACAAATTTGAAATAAAAAAGGATTTGCCTTGGTACTTAACTGTGTTATAATCTAGCTCGAAAATTGTAGGGATTAAATTTGAAAGAGGTCCAGATTCTCTGGACTAGAAAATCTGATACCAATCTTAATAATTTTCATGAACCTTATTATAAAATTTCGCAAACAAAACTGCTACTATTCTAACTAAATACAATATTATTAAATACAAAGGTAGATTGTTCAACCCACTATAGTCTCCTCTAGACCGCGAAACATAATGGTTGGAAGGCTGCTTACACTTCTCTATGGATATCGAGTAACCTCGTTAACGTGTTCGCGTGTCCTTTTGGAATACAATACCCCGCTCAAAATATTGGACTTCAAACGCTAATTACACCTAAAACGTTGAGTTCTTCGCACCGCACTGCGCTAAGTCCACGAAATATTCTTTTTATTTTATAAGAGTATGAATGCTTACTTAATATAGGAAAGTATTTGGGTAAATTTAACAATGTCCTTCTATGTTGAAGTTTAGTTCGAAATACTTGAGATAATGACTGATGAAAGGAAGTTACTCTTAAAACAGATGCACAATGCGAATGTTGACGGTAGCAGGTGCAGAGGAAGACCAACACTCACCTATGTTGATCACCGTGGTCACCATCACGGCGTGCATGAGCAGTAGAGCTAAGGAGAGTATTGTATTTAGAAGAATCACAGCAGGCTTGTAACGGCCTGTAATGGTACCTATAAGGGACTTGGCGTGCAAATATGAATCTACAATTATTTTACATATTCGCTTCTAAATTAAAAGCACGTAAATAGAAATCTTTTAATAGTTGTTGAGGTTACACTTGGCCAGTGTGGCGGACCATAGCTTTAACAATTCTTATCCTGAGAAGATTTGGGTTGATGACAGTGATAATGATGATTAGTATGGCGATAATGCCGATGAAGATAAGTGTAGTGTTATTTCATTACTTCTCATCTTATACAGATATTAATTTAAAAGTATTAATAAAATTAAAAATATTAATAAAATTTGAAAAAGAATACATTCAAGATTTCGGTTCAATAAAGTTAAAATTGTTGTGTTCGTAAAAATTTCAATACAATTCGAATTTTGAAAACAATAATTCGAAGTTTAAAATCAACGCTAGGCTGAGGAAACTCCGCTGAAGTTTATTAAAGAATTGGGGAGCGGACGTGGCGTCGTCAACTCATTTGCTCGTTTACGGGAGTTTCGCTAATGCTCGCTCACAAATTATTATTTTTGTTTTGTATTCATAAAAACTGCTCGTCTCAAACAACAATTAACATGTAAAGTCTACTCCTGAGTTAGCATTAGTGATTAAAAAATAGACAAGATTCATTTTCTAACCGTTTATTACTTTTGACTAGTGTTTTGTACATAGTAATCTACAATTTACGTAAAAACATATATCTACCCATCATTGTTTTTGAAATGTTATACATCGAGTTACAACCTTAGTTTCGTAGTGATGTCTGAAATGTATCGATATTACGTGAGTGAAACATTACAATACTTAGTCATTTAACATTCAACATGAACAAACAATAAGTACCGACATATTAATTAAGTAACCAAAATATTATTGAGTAACTTATGAGTTTGTACGTCATATTAATTGTGTAAGCTGTACATCGTTGTACTCACAGAACATATTGCAATGATATACGTTTAAAGCACATAAAAATTAACACGGACACAGTGTTTTGATCTATTGTTATATTTGGCTACGCGCCCTTTAAAGACAAATGTACATAGTTTCATGATAAAGTTTTTAGGAATTAAAAGGTCTTACAATTCAGCTTGATGCCACTGCAGTCGACACAATAGTTTAGGATAAATTATACAAATGAGATGCTTGTAAATCAATTACACTGAATGAATGAAGTTTCTCATTGTATTTATAACAAATGATTTATGTGTCAATCACAAATATATTTGTTTTTCTTATATCGATAACTAGATGAAGCGAATGAATTAAAGATATTATAAAAATACGATTAAATTTTAATAAAAAAATGTTTGGCACATCGTTACTTCAGGTGGGGAAAATCTATCCAATGATTATGAATTTATGATACATTTATTCACTCTTTACTCTAAAAGAATATTAGGGAAGACACGATCTGCTTTTTGCAAATATTTTGACTTAACATTGTCATAAACAATACTGCTCTACGTAACATGACACTTTATATACTTGGGAAATCAACGACTTTTAATTTTATTTATATACGTAAATGTACATATGTAGATAATTATTTAAAATTTGCAAATGAGTTATGGCGGCAGTCCGCAAGTGCGCGGCACCCCGCGACATGTTACGAGAGCAGCCGCAGCCCCGGTCGCCCGTTCCCTATGTACACGTCTGGAGCTACGTGGCCAAGGAAGATCACAATACTACATTTTTACACAAAAATAACTCTATACTCTATACGTTACATTATATTGAATCACTTATTTACAATACATACACTATTAGTTCACCGACTTAGCTGCGTAGCTAATTTCTATTTGTACTTATTTCATAGAAAAATATCAATGTCCAATATTATCACAAACACTTCCCGGGCTCAGAGCAGCCGACCAGCTCACACTGAAACAGAAACACCAACTATTGCAACTTGTTACTAGCATTACATACGTGCATAGTAAACAGACACACGTCAATTCAATCTTCTTCTTCTTCGAGTCGACAATTGATCGTGCGTAAAATATAATCTTATATTAAAGAATTGTTTTTTTTTTTACATTTAATTTTTTTTTTCTTGTTTTATAAAATTTTCTATTTTGTTTTATTCTATTTTATATAATTTTTTTTTTTTTTTTTGTTTTTTTTTTAAT
>DWDT01004844.1:0-10870 GCA_018245595.1 Microceris scylla
TTTGTCTGTAATAGATTCTTAAAGTGATTTTGTCCTACAGTTAGAATGCTCGATATTTTGTTAGTTAATCTAAAATCTTGTAACAATTAATAAATAAGTTCCGTGTTGTTTGTTTTTATTTTCCTAAAAGTATATACATAATATACAGAAAAACTAGATAGGCTGACGCTGAACTGTTTAGTAGTAAAAAGGTGAATTTTATTCGCCCTTGGCACCTGCATCCATCACATTCGCACTGTTCCTCTTTTTTGTCATTTTTTCATCTAGCATTCTTCCTACATGTCCCAAACATTGGAGCACGCCCTTTCTCAATTATTAAAATGGTCTTGATTATAACTTGCTTCTATAAAATGCCCCTATTATACCCAATGACGCACGTGTGGTTAAGGTCCAAGTAATCACAGCATGACTATTCAATTGTCATTCGCATGACTTGCGTTGCAGTGATTTTGTTGCGAATGATTTTAATCATTTTAAATTGACTGACACGCTAAAGTCATCAGTCTCTATCTAAATGTGAATAACTGTTTATATCTAAATACATCATCATCCATCTATTAAAGAGCCACTCAACTGTGTGATTGTATTCAAAGTCACTCCATTACCGAGAGCTATGGTCGGTGCACGTTATTTACTCGACCGTACATAATGAATAGTAACTCTCCCCCCTCCTCTTTGGTACCTAAGTGGTAGAACAGTGTTTTCTCCATTAGATCATATTATATTATTAGTCATTAATATAAACATGATTTTGTTTCTGAATTTGATTGAATGAGTTTTAAATACATTTAAATAATTACACTTACAATGTATTTCTAGAAAAATACCGAATTATATCGCATCTTTAATTGGTAATTCGAGGTGTTTGGTATCAACGCAAAAATTATCATGATCTTTATTGATCATAATTTAATATATCTACCGAGGTAGATAAAGAAAGTGATAAAATACTAAATTGCATTAATTTACATACTTTTCGTTAAGATAATACTATTGATTTGAACTCTCTGTAACACAGTGACGTTCGTAGTAACGAGTACATGTATTGCATTGCGTATGGGTGCGGATCTGTGACAGTGTCTACTCGAATAGAACCAATCGCTCCATTACCGTACTGTAACTCTATGTAAGATATGATACCAATCTATTTTTTTGAATTCCATTCATTCGATTAAATGTCTCATTTACAGTGTTTCATGCTCTATCAGCTGTGTAATTGGTCACTATTATAAACTTACGGGTTTTTTTAAACATTGAGCGAATCCTTTGAATCTTTTAACTTTCATATAGGTTTTAAATTACAGGGTACCGTTGACAAGGGATCTTCAATGTCCCATTATTGGAGGCAGCCATCCATAAAATTGTCTGGACGCACAATAACATGTTGCACACCCACGTAGGGTCATTACAAATTATTGGAGAAGCATTAAGGGCTATAAAACAGCCATTCTGTCTGGCCTTCTTTATATATTTTGGTTTATTTAATACATTTCACAGTACAAATTATAATCATACCAACTAGTAATCTAACGAATTTAATATACATAAATGCATTGTTACGTATGCCTACACTTTTTAAAACTTTCTTAACGATAACGTCATCTTATTAATCCATTGCAAATAGTCTTAATTAGACAACATTTTTGCGTGTAGTATATCGTAATTGAATAATTACTGAATCTTGAATTTAAAGCGTACCTCACCAAATGTCGAACGCATATGCACTATAATGGCATTAAAGTATTAAATTTTAGAAGTAATGGTACCAGATTAGACGTGGTATTAGAAAACGCCTTAGAAATATGCCGACAAAGGTTGAAAAGGATAAGGTTTAGGGTACTATAAATATTTCGATTGTAATCTCTGCCAAGGTAAGAAGTTGAAAGTAATTTAACATCGACTTTCTAATCGGGATATAATTTTATTAACAGGACCATAAAGTCACGCTCAGTGTGGCCAATGTGGTGTTTCTTGAGAAGTCGTATTGGCGTTTCAAAATAAATCATCAGCAGAGACTTTCTAGTGAATGTCGCCGCGGCAAGGCTTATTGAGTGGGCAATTATTTTGTTACTTATCTTCGTAGTTCCTTGCGAATCGCAGGTCAATACCCTGCGCCCACATGTGTGGGTAGCCCGATGATGGGAGCCCCGTTCTTGCTGATTCGATTATTATGGTAATTTAGTATTTAACATAACATCACATCACGCCTGTATTTCCCCGAAGAGGTAGACAGAAGAGTGTAGTACATATCCGCGATTCACCAGTATTTTATATGTGGCATGGAGTTTAAAGTAAAAAATTACTTAAAAATAATAATTGTACGCAGTATTTAAAATAAACAATATATTAAAATAATAAAATAAATAACATACTGTGCGTTCTTTTACGTACATACACCAGGAAGTAGACATTAGATAAATATGTTTTGGAATAAGGACAAAAACATGCCTAACTTTTGCTAAAACATAGGTCGGAAGGTGATAAGAAAATTAACCATTGTGGATGACTGCGTTATGATGCAGCTAACTAGGCACGGCTAATGTCCTGACCGCCGACAGTCAGTAGCGTAGGCGGAGAGAGAACCCGTGCTCTGCGATCTCCAACCCACATGTCGACACACGTAGGGCAAACGGGGCATTACGGGCAAACCCGGGCAAATTCAAGGGAGGTCTATGCCCAGACTTAGACAGGTTGATGATGATGAAAAATCCGAGTTAGATGTACTCGTATTTAATACGGATAAAAGACTGTTCTATTAATAATGCATGAAGGAAAAAATACATTTCAAAGGTTTCAAAACTACATGCAAAATGAAATGTTTTTCCACCAAGTAATCATGGATTGGAACAGCATTAATATACCATAGTTCTAACAATATGCAGAAATTAAGCAAATTTAATAGTCGAACTAATGTCAAAGTGCTCGGAAAGTGCATATTAAATTCTTCAAATACAATCAGTCCCTTCTTTGGAAATACTTATATCAAATCATTCCGATAGCACACTACATATTTATATTATACGTTAAAGTATTTTAAATTGAAATGTTCTAGCCTTACGTGGAATGTACATATTTTAGAGAATTTTAAAGATGATTTGTACCGAATGATATTTTTTAGTTCTAATATGCCGAAATAAACCAGAGACACTAATGAAGACAATTTTTTTTTAAAGATATCATTTACATGACAAACAGGCAGAAGACAATACCAGAGGTCATTGTAATGTCGTAACATCTAGGGCGCGTTTCCGCACCGGAACTACTGATAAACTTGCAAATTGTTGCATACTGATAAAAGTAGTATTTGCATCTGTTCTCATGAATATACATAGTGTAAGTATAATTACCCATAAATTGGAGCGAAAATTATATACTTGTATATAAAATTAAATGAATTCAATAGATTATAATCGGTCGTAGTCACCATAGCATATACATACAGACTGTCAAGTTTCTGATGAAATGGTTGTGTGTCGTGCTGACCCAATATATTTATAAAAAATAAAATAAAATAGGTATAACACGTAATGTACAGCTGCCTCTATAGAGCAACTCACATGTATGCAATCCAATCAAATACCCTTAAAGGCAGTCTGCAACATCCTTTATATAAAAATTCATGTAATGTAAGCACATGAATCATAAACAGCATAAGGTAACGGGAGAATTTCTGTATTCACACCCTGGATAATTCTTTTCACATTTTATATAAAGCACCCTTGTGAATTTCTCTATTCAGAATTTGACTGCGGAAGTAATCATATATGTTGGCATACATGTTGCAAATTAGCCATGCATATCTACCTACGTTGTTTTTAACAATACGCAATTAGATACAAATTCTGAAAAATTGCTTAAACGATATTTACTTATAATCGAATCGCGGTTAGTGTAACTTATTAATGAAATAAAAAAAATATACGAAATTCATTTTAGAAATACATAATGATTGCAGTCGAAAGTCAGTTTTTGGAGAAGGCTATATCAATTACATTTATTATTATGACTACACACGCAAACTCGTACGCGCAGGTGCAGAGGTATTGTTAGTGAGCAAAATAAATGTCTGTTTGGAAACCAAATACAAAGATAGGCTGGCCAGTGCTAAAGGTTAAGTTACGGAGTTGCGGTTATGAAATCAGTTTGGATCACGCAAATATCTACATACGCGAGGAAGGTCACAAATCACACGTTATTTTATACAAGCGATACAATATCATTGGCGTGTATTGAACAGAACAAAATTTATTGACCACTCGAAAGCGTCAAATTATAGCAGG
Source organism: Microceris scylla (assembly GCA_018245595.1). Lineage (NCBI taxonomy): Eukaryota > Metazoa > Arthropoda > Insecta > Lepidoptera > Hesperiidae > Microceris > Microceris scylla. The sequence continues at coordinate 4,281 of DWDT01004844.1, forward strand.
CGTATATTATTAGCGTCAAGGTGAGAAAGCGTCCAAGGATGTTGCAGTACATCGCAGCCGATCCCCAGGAAATGTACTCCGGCCGGCGATCTCCGGTGGGAGATCAATTATTCCGAGAGGTCATCACACAATCATGTCTCCTGAGTTCATTTATCTTTTGTATTTCACGACATACATATATTCATTGGATCTTCAAAGTTGCAAATAATCGATGTGCAAAATTTCTTTTGCGATTGAATGGTATGAAATTAGTATTCACGATGAAGTGCAGCGAGACGGACGTGCGTCGTGTGCCGCACTCGATCATAGCGTATTGAGGCTCACGCAATGAATAACAATGGCGCCAGGGAATTAAAAAGTCACTGGAAACCCAACATGTTAAAGAAAATCTTCGAATTAACATCTGTAATGAACGAAATAATAATAATTTGACACATGCAGGTGCCGAATATATGTCAGGTATAGGTAGATGAGGAGTCTGAAGTCTCCGAAACCGCGGTGCCTGTATGAAGAAAGTGATGAAAGTAGATGCACGTCAGGTCTGAAGGAATAGAGATATTGACACTTGTGCTCTCTACTTAGTCGTAAGGGACCTGGCTTGATTATATAATAATAATAGTAATGATACAAACCGATATATTTATGGTTCAGGAAATATCGATTTCACCCCGGTGCAATGTTTTATTAATAAAGAAATACGGAGAATGACGAACGCTTAACCCCTCTTTTGGCTGCACATGGCCATATGGTGGTCATTCAATATTCGGCAAGGTGTCCTTCGTGCAAGGTGTTTATAGCATCTGCACACATGCCCCTTGCGCTCGGCCGGGAATCACGGCTAAATCAATGCATGCACCTGCTGTATTAATGACAGGCACATAAGTACTTATATACAACATTTACGTTTCGAACACATTTCATCAGATGTTTCCTTATAAATAGAATCTGTCATACTTTTATATCGTTGCCTGTACATTGATATAACGTTGATGCTTTTATGGATGGATAAAATTCATTTACTTCTTGCTACTTTAGGAAAACGTATTAGTTGCGAGACAAACGATGTTAGACTCCCGTAAAAATAGCCTAAATAAGTAGACCAACAATATATACAATTCGAACAGATGTTGGAGCAAGTGCGCGAATAAAATCCGTATCTTCTTAGTAATCGGTACTTTTAATTTTATTGTTTAACACATGTTCCACTGTAAGGCCCAGTTGCTTGAACACTCGCATCAAATGTTTTAAAGGTATCAATGACCGACAGGATGCACCCCCTTCAGTTGTTTGCGAATTGGAAGATTCATTAGGTTTCCCCGGCATTCGGGCATTTGGGTCATCTGGATCAGTTCCAAATATTCGCTTTGACACAAAGAACGTGTAATATTTACTTCATGTCGATTATATGGGCTTTATGAAATAGGACAATTAAATAAAACTTTAGTCGGATATTTTTATCTTTTAGTATATTTTAAACTGTCGTGTATTTAAAACTTTAGTCAGCTAAATCGTCGATATTCTTTCACTCGCGTTGTAATTATTGTAGTTATTGCGAACATTTACATAGTCATTAAGGGAACCAACACGTAAAAAGTAATGCTAGAACAATAGAATAAATGATTTATTCCCATGACGCTGTGAAAGAAAAGTAGACGCTACAGCAAAAAGCTTTTCCTTTATCTCGGTAATACAATAGGCAGACGTGAAAGACTTGCTTTCAAGCTGCACCATGAGAAAAGAACGTTTAAGTACCTATGACCATGAAGGTTTCTAAAGAAACTGAATTCATGCAGTTTTAAAAGTGAGAAGATGTCATCTATGTAGATGCAGTTGATACAGTCAATGTAATATAGTACATAATATATTATTATTGTTGCAGTAGTTGTTTGGATTTGACCCACAACGTTATCAGTACGATGATTTTTGTTTATTAGCAAATACTGTTCCTTATCTAATGACTCAAATAATTGTTTTCCTTATGACTTTAACTATAATAAAATTTATAAACTAATTATATTGTTTTGCGTTGCATAGTATTTGCAATATCAATATTATACTACCTAGCAACAATTTGTTTGTAGTGTCTTCTGTATTATCTTTAATTTGTAAATATAAATGACCTACTTGACATCTTTTATAAATAACCTTTACTTATTTATTAAGTCCATTACAGAGTAATAACAAATGTTGTGACGCTCTTTGAAAATTTAGCGAAGATGGTTATTTCGATATAAATGTGGGTATTCGGGTGCGATTGTTAACCTTTGACATAAATACGGTCGCAAAGGTACGTCTGGCTGCGTTATTACTCTCCGCTTGGGTTGGGAACAAAGCGGGGCGGGATGGGGTGCGATGCGTCATCGTGACCCTCCACCGCACACACCCCCTACAACCACGACCCGAACATCGATCGATCCTGCGGCCTCTAATGCCATGCGCAAAGCCCGCCCTTTTTGTTTGTACTATTACATTTTTATCTTAATTCTATATCTTGCACGTAGCCTCAAATATAAGAATGAGATTTAGCGTCGAAAAATAACTCATTGTAAATAAAAACCTGTTATATGCATTCAGCGATGTTATCATCATGACTTCTTTCAATTATGAAATAATTTGTTATAATTAGTACTTACTGGCATTCGTTCATGATTTCTTCCTGCGAGCGAACCTGCACAGGAGCAAGCTTCTCCACACTCTCTTCATAGTTTCCGAAACACTTTGTTATCTTCTCGTCGAACGTGTTCACCAAATCTTCCAGCGAGCCGGAGAAAGTTTCCGTGAAATTGTCTCCTTCACCGTTTTGCAAATTATCCTGTTTACACTTCACCGGTTTCGGTTCGTCATTATCGTTCAACTTATTGGAGTCGGTAGTTATTTTACTCATTTCACTTTTAAGATTCTTAATATTGTTCAAGTGGATATCATTGCCGTTAATGGTCTTTTGCGGGTAGTCAGCAGTGGAGAGACAGTCGTCCGCCTCTTCGATCTGGGCAAGCGGCGCTTCGAACTCTAGTTCGGCCATCCTGCCAGCCGCTTCTCGCATGACCAAACGTCCACCCGCGCCGTTTATCGCGCGAACACTGCGTTGCGCACTCCCTCGCCTCGTCGTACCAACTATGTCGCGCGCGTATGCTCAACTGACGCGCCACTGTCGATCTGCCCGTGATGATGCTACAGATTGTTATAGGTAATACGCTACAACTAGATATACCTACCGTATAAAATATAATCTAAATCCATCATTTAAAATGGACTGCCAGTTCTATCAGTCTGCTTTTGAAGCTATTCGTTCTTCTTGATTGTATTTTATCAACAAAATCGTTTCACCAACCTCAACAAAAATATTTTTCATGTCAGAGTAAAAGCGAGTAAATATAATATGAAGAAAAAATAAATTAAAGTAAATAGCACAATCTCAGGTCTACCTGAAAAAAAAATATTCGTTCTTGTTTTTTACAAGAAGTTTATAATGTACGGATTTTAATTCTTTTAAATAAAACTACATACATTTTAAGACATTAAATTCTTCAGGCATAGATACAAATCAAGGCAAAATATGTGACGTGAGGATCATGAATACATAACGATACCTATTATATTAGCTATTAAAGAAATTATTTGTGATTATGGCTTCAAAAGATAGTATGTTTGTCGCCAAATAGCTAAATATATATATTCTCTTTATATTTACAATACCAATGAAGCTTAAATATAGAAAATATAAATTTTAGTGCATATATGACATAGTAATTTTTCGTCAATCACTAAACTGCGAAGAGCAGTGTGTCTTTTTTCAATTTCCCGCCACAACCGCCATTAAAGTAACCCAATTAGCAGTATACAATTTTTATATTTGTACATTGTTTAATACAATGCGAATATTGTAATATACGTTTTGCAAGCATTTAAAATAAAATAGTAATAGTAATGAATAAATTTGAATGTAATTATATTTTAATGGCAATTTTTATATTGCACGAAATTGACATACCATGTGTTGACAATTTTGACATTTGTTTGACAATATAACTTGACATTGAAATTGTAGATAAAATGTAAAATTGTCAATTACAATGTTTCAATTCCGCATAATATTATAGAAATTATTAAGCAAAATCGCAATGTATTTTATAAGACGAAACCCAGACATAAAATCAATCTACTCTTTAATAAGGCTCTACAGGTAAATGATGTTTGGATTACGTTACTTAACCTTATACGTAAGCTGTATAAAAATGTATCTGTTTTCATTTTCAGTTTAGGCAGCAAATCTCACTATGATGTTCTGAAATTGCGCAGAGGATGTTCTGACAAAGATATAAAGGAGGCCTACATTAAAATGAGTAAAGAAGTAAGTTATTTCTGTGGCTGTAAAGCTTTGGCGCTACTTAAGGAAACCAATTTAAAATTCAGCAGACAGAATATTTTTTGAGAAAAAAGAAATACTGCTAAGGATTAAAGAGATAATATTTTAATTGCAATAATCTATTTTGGATACAAGTTCTTAGTGACATAAGCCACTAATGTTTAGAACACATTCAAGGAATAGAAAAGACATTTATTATAGAAAAAGCAGATTCAAATTAACACATATTATGTGAGCTTGCGTGAACCAAGACACTATCATATAGACATCTGTTTGCTTTCAGTTATTTTTTACTCTTATTCATTGTTAGCATATATAATATATTAGTCATAAATAATTAAAATCTCAACTAAGATGTCTAACAGTTTCTTTGAAAAAAAAATAACACCCCTATAACATGTTCTATTTGCAAAAATTTCCTATTAAATTTCACTGGTAATATAATTATGTATATAAGACAATATTTTCACATGTGTGTATGGTGAATTATACACTCTTTTAGTGGTCTTGTATTATTTACTCTATTGAATTATGTACAAACATAAACAACATCAACAACAGGGCTGAAACCCCTCTAAGGACATAGTTAAAATGATAATGATAAGTATTAAGAAGCCTCATTGATATCTTTGCAACAGTAGAATCATAGAAGTGTAAAGGTTGATTAAAATGATATTTAAACTAAAGTATGTATATTTTATTTGTAATTGTTAAATAAATATTAATATTCAATATATTTAATAAAATTATAGTATCATCCAGACAAGAACAAAGATGCTAAAGCTCAAGAGAGGTTTGTGAAGATTGTGGAAGCTTACAATGTCCTCAGTAAGCCTGGGAGCAGAGCACAATATGATGCTATGACTGATGCGGCATCCACTGCATCTTATGTTTATAGGACACATGTACCTTATAAGTGTGTTATTTATATTATTTTTTTATTGTCTATTAACTTCTCAATCTGCCATCAGGAAAAGTCCTATCACATAATATTGCACATAACCAATACATATTTTTCATAAATTGTTTCTTAATTTTGCTGTATGACTTGTTCTTCAAATAGTAAACTGAGCTTTTAAGACATGTTGGTAAACATGTACCTACTCATTTTTGCTTTTTAATAAATTTGAAATATAAATATATTGTCATGTATTTTTTTCTTTTCAGTTTAAGGAATAACCCAAACTACAGTTACTACCAGACTCACAATCAAGGTCAAAGGGGAAACACAAAGTCGGACTCATATTATGGAGTAAAAGGATTGAAAAGGTTGCCAAACTATGCCGTTATTTTCATATGTTTCGGTGTTGCTGCAATTGGTTGCATATTACAACTCATTGTTATAAGGTACTGTATGTACATGTATTACATACAAGTTGCTATAAGTTCAAGTCATTTTATTTTTAATAATGTAATGTAACATCATACCTGTAATCCCTGATGAGCTAGGCAAGAAGTGTAGTATACTCCCATGTTTTTCCAGATATATTTGCATCCCACTATGGGATAGGTGGTAAACTTATTGCAATACACCAGATTATGATTTTGCTAATAACTTAAAAAGTGCTTTTTTGTTTCGCATCACCTAATTTTATTTCAATGTAGAAGTACATCAGGTCTGTGAGGATATTGTTTGTAAGACTCTTTTGATGATACTATAATAATAATTCTATTTGTGTATCAACTTGTAAAGCTTTGTGTAACATATTTTGTACCATATACCATGTACAATACCATGTACCATACACAGGATTTTCACTTGGCTGTGTTTTTAGTTGAATATGAAATAATTAATCTTAAAACACTGTACTACGTTCTAATTTACAGACAATCATACTCATTACATAATAGAAGAAACATGGAGAGGTCCATGATGCTGGCTGATGAACTTGAAAAAGTTCGTGAATCAGCTAAAGGCAAAACTAATGAGGTGAGTACATATTTACAACAACATACCATTATTATTGTCATCATCATCAGCATTTGTAATATGTCAAGAGCAGCGAACATGTAAACTAATTAACCATAAACATTGTTTTGCATTTTTTTTATAAGTGTTAAGAAAAATCTGTTCTCCCAAGTTTGTTTGCCTTCATCATCAATCCTTTTGTCATTCCACTGCTGGAGTTTACTGGCAGTATGTGTGTATTTATATATCTTAATATATAAAAATGAATGTTTGTCTGTATGTCATCGATGAACTCAAAAACTACTGTACCGATTA
>DWDT01004845.1:0-10870 GCA_018245595.1 Microceris scylla
GTCGCGGGTATCAGTTAGGGCTTAATATTTCCAATTCCGATGGTTTGTATAAATTTGTAATGTCGTTCAATCACAATAACATGTTATATCACTATGACATCGGAACATATTCTCCTGGACCTGAAAGGACACTGGATAAATAAATTGAAAGTAATTTGCTACTATATATGAATAAATTTAGAATTTTTCGCCGTTTTTTTTCTTTATTGTTCAAGGATAAAATCCTAATTTTTTTGGATGTGGAATTTTTGTTTTGCTTGGGGTGTGGGCTCTGAACTTGCACTTGTTACCAGAAGTTCAGTGACAATATACTTTTTATTTAATAAGACAACGGCCGGTTCCTTGACGGGCGAGATGACCAAAATATCTAACATGTGATATCAATGACATCAATCCATAGAAAAAATTGTGGTATAGAAGAAGTGGAGGGTACCACGGCATGTCTATGAGGATAAAAATGTTTGGGACTCGGTGTTCTCTGCCTTCCTTGCAAGGGACCGGACGTGAATATGGTAGTAACAATGAATAACAAAATACTGCTTACGCGTCTATAACAGATTCCTTGTTTAATAGCTTTAATTCGGTCTTGCACGTGGTGAACAGAAGCCGTTGGTAATATAAATTTGGTTATAGTATGGTGAGTATAATATTACACTGTTTCGAATATATTCTAACTTGCAAGTATAAATTAACTTTACGGTTACATTATCGCAAACCGCATAGCTTCACTAATGCGAAAATTTGAACGCGGAATTATACAGCGGCAATAAATTGAGTTATGCAAATCTGTTGCAGTCCCATTTTGTGATTAGAACGCTACAAATCAAAATGGCGGCGCACTCGCTGGCCGGTGATTCATTAATGACGTCACACGGCTGATGGATGCCGCTGAATTAAAATTAGTTTTCACTGGTTTACATTGTTTAATATGCAGATTTGGTGGTGATAGCGTCCACCGTGTAGCTATGAGTATGTGTATTTAGCCAAAGAAATAGTGTTAATGCGCTGTAAGTACTAAAGTATTATTTCTTTACTATAGGCTGACAAGTTAAGCAACGCTTCGAAGTGAAAATAATTTAACAAATCCAGAAAGACATTGCACGTAAATACCATCTATCTTAGATTGTAATGTCCAGTTATGTAAACCAATGAAATAAAATCAAACGTTAATTGTATGAGAGACATTCATTTTTATTTATTATTAAGATGATATATTAGAAATTGATTCACTTTATTATCAGAAGGGAGTAGCAGTAGAAATAGCTCGTGTCACCTATAGACATTTACAATAATCCTCGAGTATAGGGCATGAATAGGGTTGAACACAACAATATTATGGACTGATTCCTCGATTCTTTATTTACTATTTATCTTAGATTCTGCAGCTGACATGAGATTTAATGACAAAAAAAAACCACAAAAAAGTTTTCATTAATTTTTTCAAGGTCCTAAACTGATATTATGTCCTACGTATAAGAATGCTGGGCACAATATCAGTATAACATCGATATGAAGTGAGTGTTTTAAGTGATGCACTTAATCGAATCGTTTTATTACCGTGCTGTAAGAGAATAGTTCATTGACTCCTAAATTTCCCAACTGTCCTGTTACTGAGTTGTGGGGATCGTCGAAGAGCTCTATTACTTATCTTATACTGAGGGTGTCGTTAGAATCGGTACAGCGTCTAGGGTATCAGTCTCTCTTATCTAACTTCTCTATTAAGTATTCGTAGCATTTCTCCATTGCTTCTTACTCAAAGAGGTTATATTTTTCTATGTAATAATTTAGCTATCCGTTTCATAATAACACGCATTCGTCGTAGTTTTTTCTGTATATTTAAAATGTTCGGCAATAGTCGATCACAGTGCGGTCGTTGGGAGAATTAATTTTTCATGATTTTATATTGCTTGAATATTAATGTAGTTTTCCAATAGATTAATTTAGTTTGTCATCAACAGTTAACAAACGTGTTATACATAAATAAATAAATTGTGCGTTTTTGTGGATTGTTGGTCGCGTTTAATTTCGAAATCAATTTGCCTAAACGGATTAAACTAGACTCAACAGGACTGGCGAACAAAACGCGAAAATGCTCAAATCCGCTAAATTAATAGCGAAGTGAGCCTGTCGCGGCTTTATAGAGAACACACCGAGGACAAACCCGCTTGGAATAGAGACAAAACTGTTTTATCCTATTATAGGATTCCACAGATGACGTAGTGTGGTACGATTAAATACTGGCCAACTGTGCTATAAACCGTTTGACACACTGGTTGTTATGTCTATGTCTCGTACTGTTTCCTTGTTCAACTTTCTGTCGGGTAGATGCTTGTCAATTTAAGTATGTACTCTGAATCTTATTCCATAGTTCCATAGTTGGAACTTAAAAATGCTGTTCAAGGAAAATAAATCTTTCTTATTATTATTGTTAATTTGGATTTAAAATTTGTTTATTTTCGTTTCGGTTTATCGTATCATTGAAATTGTCTTGGGATCCTAAGATATAGCTTGTACCTTTTTATACTTTGTCTTTAATTACTTCCATTTTTTTATTACTTATAAGAATATCCGATAACACAGAGACGTACTGTACGGTCAACGGCAGTTTTCTTATCTTAGTAAGAGCATCATCTGTTAGATTGTTTTAATCTGTCGCTTTGTACCTACATGGAAACTTTACTTTTGTTTATTCTTTTAGCAATCGGATGACCTATATACTTTTATTCATAGTGGTCATCCGACATTCAGTTTCATTTACTACATTCATTTATTATTCGTTGTTCACATGAACTGCATTAGTTTGTACACTTCATTCGTAGTTATGAGTTAGGTAGCTATGGACAGGTGTTTCTTCGTGATTCAAGCAAACATATGGGACGTAGGTATATGAGTATATAAGGTTGTGGTTTCGGCGATACAAAGCGAAACCGCGCATTCAACATGTATGGATAATGCGATTACTTGCCGACGAGTATCGTATTTGCCGAGCGCAAGGTTGGCTACGGCCGGTCATGTCACAGCTAATGGCATTTTCTTATTAATCAACTAACAATTATTAATACAATGTAACTCCTGTTCAATATCCATACTTATGGGACTTCATTTAATATTTCTGTTAATAAATGCATTTCTGAGTTAATTTAAAATCAATGATGTAATGGACATATTTTTTCTAATCAACATATTGAAACTTTGCTGTATTAGGAACGTAGTTTTCACTGTCCACGCTAAAAATGCGTCCTTGTTGTTTTTACCTTCTTACATTTGGGTCTCAGCGGGTGGGTCCTTTTATTATACCTATTGTGATGTGATTTAAATTTTTTGCCATATATTCAATGTAGATCCTTTATTCACGGCCTTCTGATCTCAAAGCACGCGGAGCCTGTGTTATTGTAACCAGATATCTGTTAAACTACGTATCCTGTTATAAAGATACATAAAAATATTTACTAACTTAATCTACGTGGTATGTTACATACGTAACAATTAATATTATTAACTTTTAATTTAGTAAATAACCCCAGACATACTCTTATTCATTTTTCTTTTATAATTCTTTTATTTATAATCCAGTATTCTTGACGTGATTAATAATAATAATATTTATTAATCCTCACACGATTGAAATACAAATATAAATCAATCTATACAAACAGTAGCTGTGGTATAGTAGCAAATTAAAAAAAAACGCCAGCCCTAGGCCCGAGTCACCTGTATCCAATGAATCGAGTCAAATCAGTTACGTCAGTGCGTCTATATTCAGCTCGCGTAATGTTAAGGTCGGGAAGACAATAAGCGATTGTGCCACGGTAATGATAGCGGGTTTATCTCGCGTCGTGTGGTGCATGGCACATCACAGATTCGAGCCGACAAAGTATTCAGATAGGTATATATGTATGTTTATTGTGGATAGCGGTTAGACTTGTATAGGTACTCGTAGTTCTGAACTTAAAATGTTTGTTCTCCTTATCCTGTCTAGCCGGCGCACAATTTTTATCTTATAAAGTAATTAATTAATTTAACCTTAAAACCATGTCTGTAATTCCCGAAGAGGCAGGAAGAGGAGTGTAGTACACTCAAACTCGAAAGTCGACGACGTAATATTCGCGTTCCGTAAAGTATGAAAATATTCTTGCCTAATATTTTTATCAACAAACTATTTAATATTCACTATTTTATTATCAGACGATTTACTCGTACATTATACATTACGAAGTAGCACATAGTTGTGGGGCTGTTCAGTGCGTTGTTTGCCAACAATCCCCAGATCACTAGGCAGCCGTTAATTTGCTGAGTAGGTTTTGTGAGTACATTTGGCGTAGGTATATATTGATTGAAATAAATAGGGAAGAACTTATGCAGTGCAAGGGCCGCGATGTTCTCACAAACACCTTCACACTTGAGGAACTATGATTACCTACGTTTCTCATTAAAAATCGAACACGTTTATTTGACACTTATCGTAATGTAACAAGAGTTGATATGGCTATCGCGTGCGTTTGTACACTGTTCAGTCGCTGTAAGTATTGAAAACAATTCTCTTATTACAGCGGCCATCGTGCCTAACGAAAACGCGAGACCAGTGGAGCTGTAACCGAAGGTTGTATGCTAATGAGGTAACGAACGGGGTTGTCAACCTTGAGTAACATTCAAGAGTAAAACGGTCATAGCTCATAACATGCTCACGATACTACCAAATAAGTGGGATTTCCTTGAACTTTTCTACAGTTGACAAACAAAACAATTTTGGAATATGTCTACATGAGGTTAGCTGATTGCAAGCTAAACAGTGCCTATGGAATGTTCATGAAATAATAATAAGGTACATATAAATATATATTTAAATATGTAGATATATAGAACAGGTCGCCTTCTTGCAAGTAGGTCGAACAGACGACCCTAAGAAAACTAGGACTTGCGTCGTTCAGTGGAAGTCCAGCAATAATGGACTTACAAAGGTCGACAGATAGATGATGGAAGATATTAACATTTTTCATCATGACACTTTTCAACTCGATCAAAGGCCGATTTTGAGTAGCTAAATATGCAGTTTGCTGTTAATTAGCAATGCAACGATGCAACCGAATGTACAATGTAGTCCTCGAAATGGCAAGTGTGCCTAATGAACCTCTGATCAACGATGATCACTGATTAATTACTCTCAGTTGGAGAATCGTGTCCCCCTTCATTTGCGCAATGCACGCCATTGCTCATTTCTGCCTCAATAGCTCTCCTCATTTCAAACAAATACTGTTAGATAACATAAATCACATTTGCATTTCGCCGAAGTGGTAGACGGGGGGGTGAAGTACATCCCGTGCCTCACCAGTTCTATTAAACTTTCCATCAAGGAATGGGAGTGAGGAGATTGGACAGCATATAGTTATATATTGTAACTAATAAACATTCTTATGTTCTTAGTTGAATTAAATTTCTAGACTCTTATCAACGTTTTGTTTTAAAAATTTCGTAATGTGCAGGAACTTATCTTGTTACAGCTGTAAAGTACATATGTATGAAATAACAAAAAGAAAATTCACCGTATGACGTTTTATTACCACGTTGCTGTCAGATTTCCGATCTTAAAAAATTCGGAAGACAAAGTGTTTTCAAAGAGACGTTACTTCAGCATTAGGAGCTTAAAGTATATTATTGTTCCCGTTATCCGATTCACAATTAATGAAATAGAAAAGTTACATCATAAATAGTCCTATTTTATTAATTATTAGCAACAGATTCATTTTGCGAATTAATTGTAATAAAAGCAAGAGCAAAAAAATGGTCTTTCAATAAAATAGCTAAGAATATATCGCTTGATCTCCCCTCATTCGTATTAAATGCTTTTATCGGCCATTTCCGTTCATCAATCTCGGAAATAATTAAGTTCTTGTTTATCGAGATGTACAAATATATTTTTGGTTATTCTCAAGTACATTTAGAAGCGTCATTGTTATAGAAATGAAATATGATTTGGTATATTTCAGAGAGAAGCGGAAAATCGTGGTCTTCACAGTGATTTATAGATGTGCGATTTAATATAAAACGTTGGTTGATAGAAAGAAACGTTGATAAGGAAATTTCGAGGAAGGTTCTCGAGTTGAGTTGAAGCATGGCTTTGAATTAGATTTAACGTTATCTCTGTTTTTCTTCCCCGCTGTGAAAAACATGAAAGGTGAGGAAGTCAGCGGATCCAGACATTGCTATTCATGTTAACGTCGTTTTCACGTGCGTGGCTTTTACCGCTTTTCATTCGTATATATTGAATATTAACTGCGAATTTACAATTTTGAGCGTTTCGCAAGCTTTTGGCTATAAGACTCTCAGTAAATCAAATTATGTACATGTATGTACACACTCAACAATTTTCATAAAATGACTTCGGTGTGTCGGCGTCGATGGACAATGTTCTCGTTTGCTGTTTTGAGATACATCAACAAAATAAAATGTCGCTTCGTTCGCGAATGAAAAATTTTTTTTTTTTGCCTCTACTGACTTGCTTAGGCATCATTTTTTATCCAAGTCCGTTCTTGAAACACGTCTAATGAGCCCTGAGCAAACAGCCCATTTGAGTTGCGACTAGAAGTGCTCCGGTTGGGGTTGATTAATGACCTCACTTGTACCCGTCTTAACGTACTTGTATTTCATACACTCGGAGGTTTTACGTTGATTCAGGTCTGTGTTCATTTATTCTGACTGCCGCTTTCAACATAGTAAATGTTATCAATCAACGTTGAACACTTTATTCAAGCCTTTGGTGTACTACTGCGGTTACATTGCTTATCACATCATTCAGACTTCGAACGAACTCACTTATCGCTGCAGTGTGTTCGAGAAAGATATCGACGGTAGCGGTTTTATTATGAAATTACCACCGGCTTTTTAGTAAGAAATATCTTGGGCAAAATATTGTTACGAAAATATTATCATGAAACTTTTACGTTGCCAGACTTTAATACATTACACTGTTCTTTTAATTTATGTCTTGTCTGAGCTTTGAGTGAAGCAGTTTGCTTTGAGGTGTACCAGTTCGTGTTGATTAATGACTTTACTCTCATGCGCTGAGAGTTCGCGTCCCTCGGATGTTGTCCGTGGGTTTACAAGTGGGTTTAGCTGTTCTTGACTGGCGAAGGCCTGAAGAAGTGAAGGAAAAAGAGGAAAAGATTGAGTTGTTCGCAAACAAATTTCGTTGCTTAGCAGCGTTTTCTCTGGTTGCACATCCTTTTTGGGGTAGCTTTGTTTGATGTCATCCATTTATGACATCTAGTCCGCGTTTTCTTTGCAACAGTTGCTAGTCATTGTTGCAAATATATTGGACAGTTAAAATATAATTTCACTTTACCACGTTTTTTCTTCGATGAATAATCATCGCAAAACTTAATATGACAGAAAGAAAGATAAAGGATAATAAACCAATCGATCCGTTGAATGTTTTGGCTAAAACAATGCAATATGTTACTACAAGCTTGTGGTAAACGAGCTCTGAGACGACTGTTATTTATGTATTGCACGAGGTTATGAGCAGTTTGTTAACATTTACAAGCGATATATTTAATATATTTGAGATAAGCTCAACCGTCTTATATGTTACGCGTTTTTAAAAATATAATCGCATTTTTTCACATCTATAGATATTTGTAATTTTTTTAAATGATATTTTCCTGTCATAGTGCCTATTCCATGTCGTCGTCTGGTCGATTTAGATTTTTAGGATAAAAAGTAGATACAATACACAATACGTGGAATATTGTTGGCTTTATATAGTTGCTTTAATTTTGTTCCGTATATGATGACGGTAAGGCCAGGCACTTCAAGCTGTTTAGATTTTTCTGATCATCATTTTATTTATCATACGAGTATACGTATGTGTTTTGTTTCGTTCGTCGCACAGCATCGAATTATTTTATATTTATTCTGTTGCGATTCCAAAAAATGTTATATTAGGAATATAGGTTTATTTTATCACAAACGCCGGGAGATTAGCACGTATCCGTCGCACAAGGTCGCGGCCGGCAATATGGGAGATATGAAATTAAATATTGAACATTCTAGAACGTTGGGCGGTTATTGCTCTGTTTGCATCATTTTAATTGTGCGTTAGCTTTGTTTTATGTGATGTGAGTGCCGTTTCGTTGAACGAAATGTTTGTTGGGATACTCATGTAACTGCGACGGCGAAAGTAAACAATACAAATACAATACAATACAACTGATGCTATAGATTATAAAACCATTTTAAAACCTATACATTGGTATTTCATAGTTATATATCATTCATTCAATTTAGCAGGATAACTTAACCTTACAAAGCTTTTAAAATAATCCTCATAGCAGCCGTACTTTTCGATCCATTCTAGCGAAGATTCTCTTATCGATCATCAGCTTGAAAAAGTGTTATTCTTTTTATATTTCGTCAATGTACTTTGTTCTTGTCGCTTAACTGTGGTAACATCAATTATTCCGCGGTGTCCGTACCGTCTCACTAGTTTTTGGAAATCGACACCTACTTGTATGCGTATGAATATCAGAATGTCCTTATCAGTTCATGCCGTTATTGTATAGACACGAAGAACTAATCTATCTATTATTAAATAAAAAAATCAAAATGTGTTACAAGTTTTAGGTTAGAAGCCTTGGGAATATCTACTGCTCCGGCAATATGTATTTTAATCTTTTTAGTAGGATGAAGTACATATAATATAATCCCAACCGACTTATCAATATGACTTCAGACGACAGAGTAATTCTTGAAAGTTCGAATAAAATATCAGACATCAATGATTCAACAGATTCTTTGCATCTATTACCAGAGAAGAATGGAAAGTTAAATCTTTTGAAATATTAATGTAAACCCAGTTATTATTCAGAAGGTATCTTCGGAGATATCCATTTTCATTTCAGTTCTCAATGCTGTTATCTACTGGGACATGTTCTGGAAACCCGCGAATTTTTTTTCAGGTTTTTTTTATATTTAACGAATAACGAACAAATACGAGCAGACATATGTCCGTTGGTCTGAAACTGAAAGACCGAAAGGGTTCATGATGGTGATGAATGGCGAAATTAGTATTTTACATTTAAATAATTGACAAAGGCAACTCACAAGGGAAATTGTGCCTTTTCATTTTACGATAGACATTGCGCATCGCGCTTCAAACTTTATAAATTATGAAATGGAATTGAGCAGCTCATATTTCAATTTGCTCGTATATCAGTCAAAGAACATCTGCCCCGAGAAATTGGATTCAAAACCGCGTGAAAATCTCAGACAGAATCGAATTTCACTTTCCACCCGACACTAGCATAGCACAGTGACCTACTTATTTACAAGTAATGATAAAGACAATAGACAATACATGTTTGTTTCATTCTTGCGGCAGGTGCGGATAATATACACAGAAATTAAATAGTACTAATAACAATAGTAAATCAATAATCCTATTTTAATGTCATTTCCTCTAATGTTGCTGAAATATATGAAGTCATGTGTAAGACATTTTTGTTCATTCGATCACATTGAACAATGTGAATATAAACTACTTTATGTACTTAGTTCGTTGTCTGATATTGGTGGGCGTTTTTACCCAGAAAACCAACGAGTTTAACAGAGATTTAAATAGTGATTAAAATAATAATAATAATTTAAATAGTGATTTAATTTACCTTTAGATGGGCTTTTATAACTATTGAGTTTACTTAACTAACAAATATAACATAAAAGCTAATCTCTGAAAGGTTGAATGCAGGGTTCTTGTTATTTTCACAAACACGTCGCAACTTCAGTGTTAAATGCCAATATATTTTATCGGAATTGTTTGCTGCCGATAGACGGATTTGGCGTTTTGCTCGCTTAAACAAATCCGGAGCTAGGGATATCTGTGTTTGTTTTGGTAAAATCATGTGTTTTGCCAACTCCCCCAAATGTAACAGAATGTGCAAACAGGCTCATCAAATATTTGTATTATAAGTTCGACAACTGAAGTTTATTGATGAATGTTTATAAAATAGTCTATTAAAAGTTGAGGTTTCTAATAATCCGTTGGGAGGGAAGCGGAGACTGTGAAATTTAATTAAGCTAAGTGAAGTAAAAAGAGTACGAAAGAGTTAATTTTTGCAAAACTGCCCGATATTTAAAAGTGGAGCGTAGCGGCATTAGCCGCAATGATAAATTTAAATATTTGAGGTTAACTACATCTCAGCGCTATTTCGTGGCAAAGTTTCAGTCGCATGAGAATTTCAAAAGTATTTTCTATCATAAAATAAATAATATAATGAAACTCAATACAAAATAAAATACTCATACGACGCAACATTTTTAATGAACAAACAGCATCAAAATTTGAACCTGGTAAATATTAACTTATTTTGACCTTAGTATTCAAGATAAATGGTAGGTACAGAATAATTATAAGATCAAAGATACATTCATGTTCCTGAAGACGAAAGTTAACGACTTGGGCACCGGTGTTGTGTTCCACGCCATATGACTTTTTGTCGGTTGTACCTACGATGTACTTTTAATCCTAAGAAATCCTTTATTCAACAGCTTTGTTAAGCTCAGCCGATTTGGCGTAAACAAATGTGGGGATTCCCGGCTTTTGCGCCCATTAGCAGATGTAATTAGCGTAGAATGTTGAATGAGCCGATCTGTCTCTGTCGTTGTAATGTTTTTCGCGGGAGATAATGTGCCGAGAAAAAGTACCTAAAGAGTTATTGAAAATAATTAGGATTCATCACGTGGCTTAAGAGTCGCGTTTTAATTTAATCTTAGCTAATATTTTGTAAATTCTAATTGTTTCATCATCATCATCATCATCAGCCTACAGCTGTCCACTGCTGAACATAGGCCTCCCCCAGAGCGTGCCACTTTGTTC
>DWDT01004846.1:0-10869 GCA_018245595.1 Microceris scylla
CTTCACGCCTGTAATCCCCGAAGAGGTAGGCAGAGGAATGCAGAACACTCCCACGTTTCACCAGTTACGTTAAGTTCTACGTTAACTTAGTTAACGTAGTTCTTAAGTTAACATTCTTCCTATGGTTCCTATTCGCGGCTGACTGCAGCACAGTTCTCCTTTGAACGATTTCTGTATTGTAACTGTATATTGATTGTGTTGTGTCTATTTTACTATTTATATTATATCGTAAAATGTATTTTCTAATATTACCTAAATTTTTCTTTGTATACTGTTGTACTTAAATTAATGCTGCTTTATTATGTGAATAAAGTTACTTTGTTTTTTTCTAAACATCAGTACCTATTAAAATGTATAACATTTTGAACGCTAATTATAAGAATATATATCTCTAACATCTTCAAAATATGTAAACAGATACAGCGAGACATATATTGGTATAGCAAGACATAACTGCGCTGATAATGACCACAAATATATATAATACAACATAGTTACCGACTGTGGTAGTGTGCTACTGTATACATATATTACAGCACATATATGTATACCTTAATGCCAGATCACTCGCAGGATAATCAGCGAAAACAGAGTGCCAAATATCTACCAATACCTACACACAGTACCTTTCGGAGACTTCTGACCCGCCCGCCAGGTAGTATCCGGCCTAATATATCAAAATGGGCCCAATATACCAAAATATTTCAAAAATCTAAGCCCATATTAAAGCACAATACACAAACATACATATATTATGGCTCTGACTGCGAATACCTGATTTCTGACTCCCCCAATAGTCAACAGTATCCAGCTAATAATGATCAAAATGGGCGAGTATATTATAGCAATAGATTAAAGCCCCGTCTGCGGCCACCTTTAGTGTTCTAAGAGAACTAGAGGCCTTGATAGCGTCATATTACATAACTTCAATCAATGGCCAACGAAATTCACGAATGACTTGTGACGTCACTCGCTTACGTCATACCTCATGAGACGGTAGATATCCGGACAAACGCTCCGCATGTAAAACGATTATCTAAAAATGTCCGAATGGGAAAGAAATAGCTATTTTCATACTGTTTACACCCGTTTTGATCTATTTAATGACATTTAACATTTAGACATAGATTTGAGGACTTCTATTTTTGAATGTCAAATTCCTTGTATAACCTCAAACTTGTTTTCTGACAATGTGTTTGAAAGAAAATTGGATATTTTAATGTTACCCAAATTGGATATAAAGATTGCCTAAAGTTCTTTTCCCAATTTTCATTCAAGCAATGCATCTATTTTTTGTTATATTTCCTAGTGTTTAAATTATCAAAATGAAATAATAAGTTATTTTACAATTATTAATAAAGAATGTGCATTTTATTCATAAATGTGAATCTATACTAATCTTAATGAAAAAACCTGTCTGACAATACACTTTTAATTATAATTTTTTAATATGTGTTAAAAAGAAAGGTAATTTAAATGAAACAGTAATTCAAAGGTACTCTCTGCCTACCTGTAAGGAACTTAGTGTTGTTGTAATATTATATTATTGTAGTTAATAGGTCAGCAGGCTAGATAATTTTATCAAGAAATGGGTTAGAGCATTTGTGGTTATAAAGATCTGTTTTTGAAAAGTAATTTAGAAAATTTAGATACCTCTGAATGACAATGCTGGTCAGTAATAAAGGTTTTCTTCCAGTATATTATCAGTAAAGCATGTTTTACATATCAAGCCTGCACCAAGGGTTCTAGATGTTATTAAATGTAATCCTTTTTATGGGATTCAAGTCATTCTAGTTATGTTAAATGAATAAATAATTTGTATTTAATGTTGCATCCAATTGTCCAAATGAAAGTCTTGATCAATTTTGAAAATGAATAACTATTGCACCCAAAGCTATCAAAAATCAAGCGTCATGTAAGCAGGTAACATTCAGAATAAAACAACAGGTAGCATTTTATAATTTTCTATATTTATATAACTCGTTGAGTGTGATATTTTCCACCAAAAACTCACACCGAGCTAACGTTGCCTCCTCATCCATGGTACCTAGGATGCTGAGTGTTACCTACATTGACATGCCACAGTACGGAACATCTTAGCACTGAATCACTCGCACAAACACAAGAAACATACTACTGCCATATTATATAACAGATTTCATAATCACATTTTGGACAATTCACAGCAAGAATGCAAACATTATGTAATAGCAAATTCAAAATTTCTACTAGAACAACTCACTCCCTTTTAAACACCAATGTCACCTAAATGACCTAAATATAGAAGTATTATAACTGAGGTTATATGTCATTTACAAACCTTGGCCTCGAAAGATAGAAAAAAAAGGTTATTACATAACTGTCACTGGCTGGACATACTTTAGATTAAATAAAGAATTGAAATTGTAATATAATTCAAATTTAGAACGTCTGTTATGTACAAAAATTAAGAATTATTACTTCTATGACAAGATAGCTAGATGACAGGCTGTGAAGATGTTATGTAACATCAAAAATTTTACATTTAATGAAACAATACATGTTGGAATCATTGTATAACACTTTATTTAACTAATAATAAGTTACTAGATGTTCGTTTCGCGTTCTAATAATACATGATTTCAGGGGAGTGGCTATTTTTCGGTGATTTCGAATCACGTACATGATTACGGTAACAATTCTTACATTAGCTTTACAGGAGCTTCTTGATTTCATCGTATAGGACAAGCACGAAGGCGCCACCTGTGCCTCTGAGCACGTTGGAGAAGGCGCCCTTGAAGAAGGCGGAACCTCCCTCGGTCTTGGCGATGGTCGCCCAGCAGTGCAGGGTGTTCTTGTAGAGGATTTCGCTCTTCGCACGGCCGGACTGCATCATCATGCGCCTACGGACCGTGTCGAAGGGATAGGAGATGATGCCGGCCACGGTGGTGACGGTCTGCGCGATGGCCCAGCTGATAACGATAGGGGTGTTCTTGGGGTCGGGCAACATGCCGCGGGCGGTGTCGTAGAAACCGAAGTAGGACGCGCGGTAGATAATGATGCCCTGCACGGACACGCCGAAGCCTCTGTACAGGCCGATGAGGCCATCGGACTTGAAGATCTTGCTGATGCAGTTGCCGAGACCAGTGAACTCGCGCTGGCCCTCGCCTTTGCCGAC
The DNA here is from genome assembly GCA_018245595.1 of Microceris scylla. NCBI lineage: Eukaryota > Metazoa > Arthropoda > Insecta > Lepidoptera > Hesperiidae > Microceris > Microceris scylla. The sequence continues at coordinate 3,158 of DWDT01004846.1, forward strand.
ATCAGCGGCAAGACGGGTTCGGGCAAAGTCAAGGGGGTACACGAAACAGAGAGAGGTAGCACCGGCTGCACCACCAGACGCCAAGTTACCGGCGAAGTAGCGCCAGAACTGCGTGTTCTTGTCCACGCCACCCAAGAACACCTGCTTGTACTTGTCCTTGAAGGCGAAGTTGAGCGCTTGCGTCGGGAAGTACCTGATGACGTTGGCGAAGTTTCCACGCCAGAAGGAGAGCATGCCCTGCTCCTTAGGAATGCGGACGAAGGCATCGACGATACCCTTATAGCGCTGGTCCTCGGCGATCTGCTTGCTGACGTGCTGCACCTGGAGCAGCAGCTTCACGCGTTCAATGGGTGCGACGGCGGTCTTGGAGACGGCGGCGGAGATGCCGCCAGCGAGGAAGTCCTTCGCGAACGCGACCGGATCGGCGAGCCCCTTCGACATTTTGTATCGGTTACTGGGGTCCTTTTGTTAATTACCTCGCGGCGAGGATATCGGCGGTGTTCACACGCGGAATGGTGGGAATCACGAAATACGAACTCCCGATTTGAGAAACCAGGAGATTTTAAGTTATTTCGTGATCTCGGGAGCGCGGGGGTAGGTGTGAGCCTTTGGAAATTCGATCGATCACGTTCTCTCGCAGTTCTGCCCGGAGGAGCGGCGCAAAAGAAGGAAGGAAGGGGAAGGTGCTGCCAACCTAACGCACGAGCACCACGAGGTCAGTGTGTTCAGCGGCAAACTTAAATATTCCCACGTCTTGACTTCGTTTGTTATAATTATTCACGGAAACAAAACGTTTTAACGCTATAGACGTATTACAAAGTACAATTACCAAAAAATGGGGCTAAAAACGTTATAGTAATGGAATGTATTATGTGCACATAATATTTATAATTTTACCTAAAGTGATTTATGGTAACAGAAAAACAGCAAAACATGGATAAATATTATAGCTTTACGGTTATTACAAATAATATTGTTATACGTTGTGACGTTACATGTGGCGATTTTATAAATGTACCACTAATAAAGCAAATTTTCGAATAATGGTAACACATCCAAAATTAATGCGGCGTGCGCTTGGTTTTTACTAAACTTTTTAAATTCATTGTTATTACATAACATTTAAAAATTAATATCAAAAAAGAAAAATGGAAAAGTACGCATTGTTTGTGGACTAAGTTTCATCAAATTACATGTTATAATTTTATAAAACTCTGTGGCTCTAATGTATGCCCTTGACTAATTGTTTTCTGAAAGAAATCGTTCGTGTTAAATTTTTACAAAAACATTTATCAAAACTCGAATTCAGAGCTTAGGACAAAAACGCATTTAAAAACATGAAAATGATACTCTAATTAACTTATCACAGAATCTAAACGCTTTTAAGACGTACCAACATAACGAAGATAATCGAAAATGATGGGTCATGTAAAATTTAGTACAATTGTTTCTACTGCTATATTCTCTGAGGAAATTAACTTTTTTGTTATGTGACGTTTGTGATAAAAATTCATTATAGACAGTTTTGTACATGGAAAAAAATTATCAGAAATTAGTATGCGCACATCTATAAAATTTTATTACCAAAAATTCAATCTAACAAATCTAGTCGACAGTGTGCGACAGGTTAAGTATAATCTGTTTGTATAACTGACAATTTATGCTGACAAATTGAAAGTATATTTTTTGTCTGTACAAAACTTGTATTTTTGAAAGTACAGAAGGAAATAGTAAGAAAGACAGCGTAATTGTTACAAAGAGAAGTCTTCTGTTTATAGTTAAATATAGCATGCATGTGACTGGTGGCTCTTCAATAATAAATATGGATGACGATAGCTACGCTGGCCACGCTCTGGCAGATTTTCTTCTGCAGTTAGAAAATTATAATCCGTCTATTCCAGACTCCGTTGTAGCTTATTATTTGAATATGTCTGGGTTCGAATCTCAAGATCCAAGGTTTGTGGAACTTTGTTAATTTTTACATTTATCCATGAATGTTCAAATTGACAGCCTCGTTGTTTCAGCGGTTGCAAGCGCGATAGCTGAACGAGAGGTCGTTGGTTCGATACGATTCTCGGACAAAGTAATATCGGGTTTTTACCTTTATATTCCCACTAGTAACTTACTATCTGAATTTATACCAGGTGTAGCAGCAGCCTCACCACCTTTTCCATGAGATGTATAACATGGCTGGTAAAATAGGGGAGTACTGCACTTCTCTGTCTACTCCCTCAGAGTATAGTAATATGGGCTCATGATGGCATTATAATTTAAAATGTTTCACCTATATCAAGCTGTGCAATGAAAAGACTGGAAAGTTCATAGAACAAAAGATAACTGTGAAACATAATTCACTGGAAACATTGCAACTATGTAAATAAATAATACAAGTTTACTGTTGTGCATTAATCATACGAAAAGTACTGAATTAAATTAGATAAACCTTTTTTAGTTTTATATCTTAGATATTTGTTACTTATCCTTAAAAAAATATGATACATATCTTCATTAATTATAAAATTATAAAAATTTGAGAAACTAACATTATTAGGGATTCATTAACATGACCGAAATATATTTTCGCCTTCAACATTTTTTGTTTTCTTTTTTCTGTACATAAAACATATATTTAATAAAAGCGTAATTTCAGACCTGTAATCCCCAAAGGGGTAGGCAGAAAGGTGTAATACATTCCCACATATCACCAGTTATGTTTATGTCCCATTCAATAGGTGTTCCATATAGTTAATAAAAATAAAATGCATTCTAGTACTCTCCACTCTTTCTAGTATGTTCTGTATATGATAAAATGCAAAAGGCTGCAGGCAGATGCTGGATGTGACAAACCATGGACAGGGCACATGGTACTCATTGGGGGAGGTCTATGTCCAGCAGTGGACTGAGATGAGCTGACGATGATAAAATTTGTAATTCTATTGACATGTTTAATTCATTGTGCTTGCCAGTTAAACATGGTCTTAGATCAAATATCATCCCATAATATAGAATATAAGTACATTATAACAAGCAATTTTTAAATCTAATTTTAGTGTAATTAAACACTATCTGACCTATAATAAATAGTACAAATGTACTATTTGTACATATTTTCTACATATTTCTAAATGTTTTATTTATAATGTAATCTAAAAGTTTAAGTAACTTAATTTATTGCATTGTATTGCATGTAGTGTTTACTTCAAGAAGAACATTACAAAGAAGTACCATTTATTATATAATATTATATCCAGTTTAGGCAATCAGTATAATAAATAAATAAATAACACAGTTTCAGCTGGTACATTGAAAAGCAATTAATCAACAAATTCCATTTTTTATGCTGTTTCAAATGTTCTTCCTTAACATTTTCCAGACTTATTCGGCTGGTAGCCTTAGCAGCACAAAAGTTCTTATCGGACATAGCAAATGATGCCCTCCAGCACTGCAAGATGAGGACATCCAGCCAGATCAACCAGACCAAAAATCCCAAAGGCCCTAAGGAAAAGAAGTTTGTCATGACAATGGAGGATCTGGTCCCAGCGCTGCAAGAGTATGGCATCCAAGCTAAGAAGCCCCACTACTTCGTCTAAGGCTTTTCGGATGTTTGCATATGGGTTCAGAATACTAAGTAAATCATATAGGAAATTTTAGTTTCAAGTTAAGTTTGTCCAATATGCCCGACTATATATTTTTGCAATAAAGATGATTTTACAGTGTAATGATCTGAGAATAACTAAATTTCACTCAGTCTAAAAATAAGTATATCAATTGATCACTGAAAAGTTTTTCAGGCAAATTTGTGATATTTATTTTATCTTGCACTTTTTACACTGAGCTGTCACTGAAAAATATTATTTTTGGCGCCAAAAATGTTATTACAATCTAATGATTGAGGAGGATTGAAATTTTCTAATAAATATTAAGTATAAGACATTTTTAAACTGTCAGTTGATATTTATTTCAATTTACACTAAATTTTACTTTGTAACCATTTATTTTTCTCACAATTACACAATGTAAGTTTTTAGTTTTGGAATGATTTCCCTTTGCATAAAAATATTATGAAGCTAAATTCATGTGTGATATCTCAATTTACTGTCAATGTTAATTTTGTGGTATAAAAGCTTAGATTTACTAATATCACATTATATGTAATAGTGTGAAGTTTTAGTGTGGTCCAGTGTAAAACTTTAGCATCATACTTACATTTTGCAAATTTCTAGCCTTACACTTCACAGGATATTATTGTTTTTCATAGGGTAATATATCCGGTATGTTGGTTACAGAAAGACCACTTTATATTTTGCTTTATATTAACTGGGCCAATTCCCAGTTCACGCAAATTGTTAAGCTGGGTTTTGCTAACTTGATATTCCCAGTAGTAACTCGGAGTTTAGATTTGTGCCAGATGTTGCACGGTTTATATAACATGACTGGTGGAAAATCATACCAGTAATGGTAGGTGTTAACCTGCCCACCCTTTCAGGAAAATACAGTTGTCATAAAATATTACATTAGCCGAAGTGTAGGGTGCCAACATCATTAGAAGTGAATGTGAATAGAAAAACTTGTAATGAAGACTGAGATAAACTTGAATTAGTTATTCAAGACATGAGAGACAGAATATTAACTGTCCAGGCAAGTATCCTAGTCTACAACTCACTGTCCGATGAGATTATCGTCAAGCATGAATTTATTGCCATTAAAAAGGTATTTATCACACTACCATTGTTTTTAGACTGCTAATCAAATTATAGAAATGGTTCATCATCGTCAGCGTCTAGATGTCCACCGCTGGACATAGGCTTTATCTAATCGGCGCCACTCCTTCTGATCCTGGTGATAGACATGACTAATTGTTATTAAGTTAGCTAATTACAAGAAACTTTCTAAATCTTATTGCCTATAACTAATATATGTTGTTATACTAAAAATGATTCACTGAGTTATGAAGAGATGGGAATAGTCATCATTTAAGCAGGGCTAGTTCTGTTGAAAAGAATAAAAATTTGTTCTTCAGTATCTACCAGTTCAACCCTTTATTATGGAGGGTTGATTTATGTTGTATTTTCCTTTTACCACCCTCTAAAGTATAGTGAGATACAAGTGTTACTTTAAGGGTATCCCTTTGAGTTGCATGAATTTTTTTTTATTAGCAACATTTATTTAGCTACTCAATATTTTTTCCTTGTCTTTTGTATGAATATGGAATGAGAGGGACGAGGGGAAGAGATATCTATAATGTCCTTTCTCACCGTCTTATCTATGTTTATGGCAAATTTTATCAAAATCGGTGGGTTAAAGCGTAGCAGACAGACAGACAGACAAAGTTACTTTCGAATTTATAATATTATAATATAAGTAACATTATGTGTAATATATGATTATTATATAATAGTTATCTCTCGACACACCGCGGACAGTGTGCAGAAATGACATCCAACCTTCGCTACTTGGAGGGACACCAATATGTAATTAAATTGTATGGAGAAAAATGTTTTTATAGCAATTTATTTATTTATTAAGTGACTCCATTTTCTTCCGATAAAAGCAATAAAATGTTTTTATTTTTATTCACAGTGTCTAATTATTACTTTTTATTATTTCATCTTTAGCTGTGTGTTGATTAATTATTAGCTTATTACATAACTTTTATTTAATTCGTAATACTGTTTTTATAAATAAATACTAAATATATTAGATTTCCAATGGATATAATTAATGTTTGTTATGTTAGGTCAGAATTGTACAACTTTGGGTTAAAAAATATAATTGATATGGTTATATCACTCATTTGTGACTAGAGTGTAATATCTCAAAGACACTATCTTTCAGAATATGTCATAGAATAGTCTATAAGTCATATAATGTTATAGTAGTCATAGAAGAATTATGATTTTAAACTTTCTGAACTGTTCTCTGAAAGATAGTGTTTTTAGATATGTACTGGCTACATCTACGTATTTGAGATGTCCTGACCAGTTTTGGACCTATATGAGGTCCTTCTTTATAAGCTTCCAATATCATCATTGTCAATCATTGAGATGTATTACAAATGTCTGGTAGATATACTATAAGACATTATGATCTTATATTTATATGATGTAGCTGTATATGATTAATGCAATTATATTTTATAGGGGGTGGTAGAAGCTCAAGTGCAACAAATTATCTGAAAAAAAAAATAATTGGTTAGTTTTAATTTTAAATTAATAGCATATTTTAAACCTTGTTAAATTATTATCCCAATTTCACAATGCCATACAATGCTTTTTACCTATACCTAGGATATACATAGACCATATAACGTGAATGTAATTAAAAGCAATTGTTTTAAAGGATATTTCGAATTTGAATATGGCAACACTAGTAAGCTTTTTTATAGTTACTTCTAAATAAATTATGTTTATATCGGTATATGTCGTTAATTAGTATGAGAACAAACTTTTTGACATTATAAATGTGGTTGTATACAATTGGACACATGAGTTGATGAAGGTGATAGAATTGTTATTCATTTGTTATGTACAGAAATGGCCTTATTATATTTAATACATTCCAGTGGCTGCATACCTCCCTATCCTCATTTTCAGATGTGTCTCAATAAATTTTGAAGGAAAAAGATATTCGAAAGCATGTAACACTTTGGTTTATGTTATAAAATATAAAAAATAAAACATTGTTACATATTACCTTCATCCACCCATGTCTCATATTGAGTTTAGCCATTTTATATTCATTTTATTTTTCTACTGCCAGCACCATCTGTTGTTCACGCTCGTTTGTCGAGTGGTTGCCAGCGGGACTGCCGATCGGGAGGTCTTGGGATCAAATACCGTTTCAGGTACTATTGAATTTTCCTAATTTACAGAATTTCCAATAGTAACTTGGAGTCTGGATCTGCGCTCAGTGTATGGCAATAGGCTCACCTCCTCTTCCATGGGACGTAAACGAAGCTGTTGGCACGTGGAAGTGTACTACACTCCTCTGTCTACCCTTCGGGGATTACAGGCGTAATGTTACGTAAATTATAAAAAGTAGTGGTTTAAATAAACTCATTCTTACCAATACATTAAGATTTTTAAAATTAACCTGTGTTATGAATTTAGAAGAAGCATATCGGGTTTGGAAGGATTGAGACATTTGTAACAGTGCTCTCAGTCTACCTCGTGAAAACCCTGGCGTAATGTAATAATTACAATTTGTTATTAACATGAGCAATGAAAAATGGAACCTTAACAATATTCTCTAATCTATGTGCTGCCTCATTATGCAAAAATAGCCAACATAGATTGATAAAAAATTGTAATAGTGAATTGTTTATAAGTTCTCATAATTTGTAGTTGTGTAATCCAACAATTATCCGCTTTGTATTATTAGTAAACATTGTTACAATTAAATTATTCCATTAAAAGTAATGTTTTTGTTCTCTATAAACCATCATTGCCGTTTTTGTGATTCGCGCATGGACAGAAACATGATAATTATTGCTATAGATAAAAGACCATTTGAGCTAGTGTTCAATTTCCAGCGCAATTATTTTTGACATTTACTTGATTGATAACAATAGGTGCGTTCCAGTAAGCGTCCACAACGATCACGCTCACGACCACAGTTTTTCCCGTTCCACTTGTTTGCTAGCGTTGCGATCCTCTTACGGTCGCCATGTTTGTTGCTTTGAGTTTTGAAAATCCCGCCAATTTTCTCGACGA
>DWDT01004847.1:0-10867 GCA_018245595.1 Microceris scylla
TGTGCCTTCACAGTTAGACTGAGTGTGTTCCTACTTTGTTAAGTAGCACTGCAGCAGTATCTATTATCTTATGTTCTTTTGTTTTGTTTTTGTTCACTTTTATTTTTATTTTTATTACTTGCATGTAGTGTTATTTAGCAATTAAACATTTTTTTTCTTTCTTTCTTTCAAAATATTAGCATTATTTTACACAAATCAAATCATACCACAATAAATTATGGACAGCGTTTAATTACTATTATCTCTTGCTACTTCATTGAAACAGTCCCAATAAGTGTTATTTTGTTCACTGCGCCTAATAATCAAATCAAACTGATCGCCTCATGTAACGTGCTAAAGGGTCAATACCTGGTAGCCGAATATCCGGCGCCTCCAGTCTAGTAGCTTGCCGAATTTCCGGTAACCGGTATCCGATCAGACCACTATCCCTTTCGTCACTAGTTTTTTTCTGATTTTTATAAAAACCATAGAGATATTATATATAGAGTAGGGAAGACATACGGCTGCCTGTAAGCGGCAACCTCTGACGGTTACAAAAAGAGAAACGATCGCAATACCCTATCTGCGCAGCAAGCGCAGCAGATTTTCCAATAATTAACTCACGCTAGCGCTTCCTGTGTGTGCGCGAGTAGAAAGAGACCGATAAGTAACCTCATTTGCTTTCTCTTTTTTTTATGGACACATTGTAGGCTGGCCCCCTACTCTAAATATGTTTATATACTCTATGCGCTTCATACAAGGATATTACCAGACTTACCTGTCAGATAAAAGTTCAATAATGTAAAAATATATGAAATTAGATTTTTTATCTGTTGTATTTATTTTTGGAAGACCGTGAGTGATGCGGATATAATTAAAATACTTTTGTACGCAAAAAATCTGCTGTAATTCGTAACTTTAAAATTTTCTATCCATAGGTTTGTTGTGTGCGGTGTACGTGTTTATTTATAGCTTTGCAATATTGGTAATTAATAGTGCAACTGGTTAGAACAAGCTCTAGCTCTGAGGTCGCTGATTCGACTCCATCTCTGCCGTAATATTGTGAAATTCCTTCGGATTCCTTTTTGATTATAACATTTACGTTATTTACACAAGATCTCGAGAATATTGCAGACGGTTACTCCAAACAGTTATTATGATACAAAAAAGATTACCTGTAGGGTGTGAGCGCGCATCTACGTTTTCTAAATTTTGGTACCATTTTATGTCAAGTGAATAAATTTTAAAGGAGCGGCATAGTATAATTGTTGTTTCAATTGTAGGAACCATGGTATTGCAAGTTAAATAAAATGTCAACTGAGAATTGCTTAGTAAAAGCAATATATTCATTCAAAGGCAAAAATAATGATGAGTTATGTTTCAAGAAAGGTGACATTATCACAGTCACACAGAGGGAGGAAGGTGGTTGGTGGGAAGGAACCTTGGGGGAAACAACAGGATGGTTCCCGAGCAACTATGTGACAGAATATAAAGGTAACTTGTACATATGTTTATTCTACGGTTGCCACTTCATGCTCAGAAATGGTTGATTACGTATGACTAGCCGAATGGCTAGTCATACTTAATGCTATGTTGATGACATATGTGACTCAATAGTCAAACATGCCACCAAAATAGCTTCCTGTTCTTGGGGAAATATTCATAAGTAAAGAATGTTACATATTAAATTAGTGTTATAATGCTTTAAACCATTTTTAGGTTGCAAAGTACTTACATCATTACAGCACTATTAGATACTGGCATTATATTTTGCAGATACATCTGGTTCCTTGACAACATCACCCATTCGAGCAGCATCTGAGATCCAAGCCTTCCGAAATGTAGTCCTTAAAGATATCATTGACTCAGAGAAGGCCCATGTGGCTGAGATGCAAGGGCTCATCAGCAACTTCCTGCAGCCACTTGAGAAAAGTAACATGTATGTGTTACATTTATGTAATTTCCCAGCCATTTCATTTTCATGAACATAAGAATATTTGACAGATGGCAAAAACACATCTCCAGACCTTTGTTACAAATTGTAAGATTTACGTTTAACATTACTGAAGCAATTTTGTACCATCATTAGTTGACCTGGCATACTTCATACTGCCTAAAAATCTGTTGCTCTGTCCTCTCATTTTAAATCTCTGATATGTGTCAAAATATTCATTTTTTATGAAATCCTGTAAAGGGTTAATTTGATCTACATTATATACACAATTAAATACTACTAAAGTAATTCATTACATGCAAAATAATACAGTATTGTTTAAAATAGCTTAGGAAATAACCCATTATTTTTTTGGAACATCTCAAAGATGAAATTGGTTACACTTACAGTAACCACAGTAACTATTTATAGGAGAAAGACATATCTATAATAATTGACCCATTTATCATTCCACTGTTGGAATATGGATGGATTATTATGGTTTTTTTATAAGTATCAATCAAGGACGTTTTTGTAGACTACTTTAAAATATACAATCCATAGTACATTATTTTGATTTATCTGATATGGTTAGGACAGTGTTTGCCATGTAAGCACTCAAAAATGCATTCTTTATGACATCATATCACGATTATTTGAAACTCTTGGGTTTTCTCTACTATACACATGTATTGAATGTACAGATGAAACTTTGTCTTGAATCACTAACTGTTGACGAAAACTACATTCAAATCCATTATGTTTTTTAAAATATCTAAGTTTATGCAACTTCATTTTATACTATGTACAGATTAAGTAGTAACGAAGTACTAAATTTATTATACTATTGTACTAAATTTATTATATTACTAAATTAATAAATTTACAAAGATTGTAGTACTAAATCTGCTAACATGGCTATTAAAAAATTGGGGTTGGTCATAGAAGGGATTGTAGAGACCTTTGTCCAGCAGTGGACGGGAGTAGGCTGATGATGATGATGATGATGATGATGATAAAAGGGTGAAAATTAAGAATCCAAGTCCAAAAAGTAAAAAAAATGTTTGGACTGGACCACCCTTATCAAATAGGGATATGAAACATAGATTACAACCTATTCTCAGATCTACCGAATATACATATAAAATCAATCCAGCCATTTCAGAGATGTATGGCAACTAATGCAGTGGCACAAGAATTTTATTATAGCATCATAATCATTATCAGCCTATGTTACACAACTTACACTAGGATATAGTAACACATATTAATGTAAAACCATCATAATCATTATCAGCCTATGTTACACAACTTACACTAGGATATAGTAACATATATTAATGTAAAATGAGTCGATAATAGCAAAGGTAATCACTGGCAGCCATACTACCTAGTCCCCTATTGCTCAAGTGCAACATTATGGACACTGTACTTAGGTTCAATGTCAGTTTTTACTTGTGCTTTTGCATCAGAACAAAAATATGTCAATTAAGCTTATAAGAAAGTTTGCATTTGTGTGTACTGATAACTGATTTGATGTTTTTTCCAGACTCACAAAAGATGAGTTCAAACAGCTGACAGGTAATATAAATGAGGTACTACAAACACATGAACAATTCCTCAATTTGCTTGAAGAGTGTGCCACAAAGATGGGCCCAGAGCAACGAGTCGGTGGACTGTTCTTACAATGGGCTCCTAAAATAAAAGCAGTGCATCAAACATATTGTGCTGGACATCCGAAAGCTGTATGTGTCTTGGATAAGTACAAGTAAGGAATGTTAACATTTTTATTGTTACTCCCGGCTCGAATACTACTAAATTTTCTAATTTAGATTTTCTAGTAGTGCTTCGGAGTCTGGATAAATGCCCGATGCATAGCAATAGGCTCACCACCTATTCCAAAGTGGGATGTAAATGTAACTGGTGAAACGGGAGTGTACTAGACTCATCAACCTATCTCTTCAGGAATTACAGGCTGGATGCTACAATTTTTATTATTATAATGATGGTTGTAAGAAGGCCCGCCATTGCCTGGCTTAGGTAAAAATCTAATCCTGCCGCGCCGAGAAAAAGCCATTAGCCATGAATCGGGCAAAATAATAGGAGTTCTGTCGCGCGGCAACAGTTCAAATCCCTTCGAAGCTCCAGTAATTCAATTTATTCATTAGCAGGAAATAAATACCCTTTCCTAGAGTAATGCGAAGCTGACAAACGGTCGCGTTTATTTTCGAAACTGACCACTAGGTGTTGTTATTTTAACATGATGAATATATGTATCTACACTAATATTAGATCTTTACATATAAAATTAGCGTTTTATACGGAGAAAATGAAACAGAAAAAAAAATGAAATAATATATTTAATCAATATGGGTCTTCGGCGGACCATAGGATTTGTTCTGAAAGTCACCGTGCTTTTTAACAGTAACTTCCCCATACACATCCTTAATCCTTCGAGCTGTTTCTGCAGCGTTGGTGTCGCGTTTGAACTCATATTCGTAAATAACGCGATATTTCAAGTTTTCCATCTTGTGAGCAGAACGAAGTCAAAGAAAAATTAAATGACGGAAAACCAAATGAACTACATACGAAATTCGAAATAGAAATACACGAGTCTAAATTTGAAAATTATTTGAATTTGGAATTCCAAACCAAACCCTAGATATATTTAAGGTGAAAGTAGCCAGTTCATCAAAACGCTAATTTCATATATAAAGGCGTAATATTATAAAGCTGAAGAGTTTGTTTGTTTGATTGGACGCGCTATTCTCAGAAACTACTGATTTCAATTAAAAAATTACTTTTGTGTTGAATAGGACATTTATTGAGGAAGGCTATAGGCTATATAACATCACGCTATCACTAAATGGAGCGGAGAAGCAATGAAAAATGTTGCAAAAACAGGAAAATGTTTTTTTTTTGAGAGCTCGCCTTGCCCGTGTCGCGTAGACGGTGAAAGTTACGCAAAAATCATGTATTACGTAATTGTTCCCCTTTAAAAGTTCTAAAAAAAGTCCGTGATAACATGTTTAGCTTTTAAGGTAATTAGTCAACTAATTAGTTCTAAATTAATACAATATTTCTGCCCCCGATAATAAAAAAGACGCATCTAACGTTTTTTCCAAATTTCCAAATGTCTACAATATAGCAAGCGATTTCCTGTTTCGTTTGTTAAAACATTTATTTTTCCGTTTTTACTTTTCGTTAGATACGTCTTTTTAACTATCGGGGGCCGAATTTTGTAAAGGTGTTTTAATAAACATAATGTTAATCCTTATCCAAACAAATAAGTTATTTATCACAGACACAAAATTTTGAACAAAATTTCCCCTGACAGCATTTGATTTCAACGAATATGTAAGGAGTTATCATAGTTTTAAAATAACTATGCAGCAAAATAACGGTCAAATATCAGCGCCTATTTGTGGGCGGGAGCAGTGATATTATATGACGTATATACCCATATTTTATACGACCGGGGGTCTTAGTAATATTTTTCCAATCGTTTCTTTTTTCTTCCGTTTCCGTGTAATTCATAGCGTGATATTCTTAAAATAGTTTCTTAATAGATTGTTCTCCAATTAACGCGGGTGTAACCGCGAGGCTAGTATGACAGTAACATTATAAAAATGTTTCCTTTCGATATCACGTTTTTGCCGCCCCCATGCAAATGCTACCCTTGTGTGGTGCACACCCTACAGGCCCACACCGGCGGCTCCGGTCCGGTAATATTGGCACAGTATACCTGCATTATTTTTATAACAATGCAACTTCTGTAACATAACAATCAATCGCTGATATTATCTAACTAAAATAAAGTATACCCAAGTTTCAAACTCAACCACTTTAATATTAATTTTTTTTATAGAGAGGAGCTAAATACATGGATGGAGAATGCTGGTGCTGTATGCCCTGGGGTGCTCGTTTTAACTGCAGGGTTATCGAAGCCATTTCGCCGACTTAGCAAGTATCCTGCAATGTTGCAGGAACTAGCCCGTCATGTTCATGAAGCCCACCCAGATAGGGGAGATACACACAGAGCGTCAGTTGTATATAAAGATATAGCTGTAAGTAGCTAAGTATATAATGTTAAGTACAAAAGCCAGCACTCGGGACTAATGTTTATGTGTACAAAAACAGTTAACTGCAGTTGTGCTGATGATATGATCACATGGGACCTCATCCACGAGGGGCGGTTGAAATGTTTTGTATTGTAATGTATAAAAATATTATTTTTCAATATAATCTCTCTCTATTTCAATACACTTCTTACATTTACTATAAAGCGCTTTTATCCCGGTCAAAAAATATTCGCCGTTTTTCTCTTGCAAACGTTCGTTTACGGCCGCCTTCATTTCATTATCACTGGAAAATCTCCGTCCTCGGAGGTCTTTTCTCAAATTCGACAAGAGGTAATAATCGCTAGGAGTCAGGTCAGGACTGTAGGATGGATGGTTGATTTCTTCGAATCCTGTCTCAGCGAGGGCATGCCTTGCAACTCGCACAGTGTGGACGGGCGCGTTGTCTTGCAAAAGCAGGATCCTTTCACTAGTTCGCCTCTCCTTTTCTCAACAACCACTTGACGCACTTTTGTCAACAATGTGACGTGATAGTCTCCGTTCTTTGTAGTATTTTAGGAAGGTAATCGATAAACAATGTTCCTTCGCAATCCAAAAAAACAGCGGCCATGAGCTTGGACGCCGATCTTTCCACTTTGAACTTCCGTGGGGATTTTCTCCCTTTTCTATCCACTGCATTGACTCCTGTTTTGACTCTGGATCGTACTGTCGAATTCATGTTACATCGACAGTAATAATACGAGAAAAAAAATCGTCAGGATTATCGCCACAAATGTCCGAAAACTCCGGTGAAGGTGTGGCTCGACGCTGCTTGTCCAGCGGCGTGAGCATATTCGGCACTCATCGCGCACACACCTTTTTTATGTGCAGGTGATTATGCAAAATTGCAGATGCCCGTGAGCTTAGCTGTCTGCCACAACTTAATTCGCTGATCTTCAAGAACTAGTTTTTTATTTTTTCAATGTTTTCTTCAGCAATGGCGGTGTTTGAGCGTCTCGACCTAGGATCATCTTCCAGTGACTCTCCGCCTTGTTTGAACACTCGACTCCAATGTTTTTCGGTCGCAAACGAAGGAGCAGACTCCCCATAAGCTGCTGACATATCTTCAAATATCTATTTCAGTCGGCGTTTTGTAAGGAATTATATGACAGCTATGTACTCCAATTTCGTGTAAAGTGCAGATGACTCAGACACGGTGACGTTTACGGTTCAATTACAAAAAGTGTAATGATACTAATGATTTTTTATTTTTTTTTGCGCCCAAGCAAGGACACCCTCATGCGGGAGGGTGTCCTTGCATGCATACCTCTGCGACCGTTCGCAGCCGGTTATGTGGGACTCACGTGTGAAGCACGTGCCTTACGCCACTAAACACCACCTGGGTAGCTTTAACCTTAAGGGTCGTAAAGCCTTCGTCGGATGCGCACCCCTCTTGGGTGACAAAATTTTATATTTATACTAATTATGAGTCACTAAGCACGTACCGCACTTAACGAGCCTGCTACCTCCCCTCCCCACCACCATTCCGCGAACTTAAAAACTCCCCCTTGTAAATATATGGTATTTTTTGTAAATACCTTAAATTGCATTAAATAAACCATTTATTATTTATGTTCCCATTGTCAGTGTCAGATAAAAGCTAGTCTCTAGCGTTAGGACTTAGGACATCGCTCAGTCTGATTTCTTTTATGATCTACGACCGAATTTGGATCGCTACTGGGCCACTAGTTCCTATGATATAGATAACAATTTTTGATGAAATAACTCACTTTTGGCACTGCTCTCATAAATTCAACAAAATGTAATAGTGTATATACAAAATTTTGGTGACTTGTTAAATAAAATAAATTTACATACCTTGTGAAAGCGGTAGACACTATCCCGCATTAATTTAAACTCCTGATGTTAGCATTTAAATATGGGTGAAATTAATAGAAGTGACGGCTGGTGATCTTATAATCCCTCAAACCCTCAGGGATTAAGAGGACAAATGAAAAACATTGCAGCTCGGAATCCTATCGTGATGTTAGCAAAGGCCCTTTGAGTCTTTTGTGTCTTGTGATTTTCAGCATTTTATAAGCAATCGAGTATTTATTATTAAAGTTATTATATCATTGGTATTGTTCGTTTTTAATTGGTGAGGCCACCAAGGACTTGCGTATACATACATATATATATTTCATTAAATTTTACTTAACACACGATTTCATGTCGTTGATATTGGAAGTGTTGTTATTAAAGAGTAATAATTATACCATTTATAACTATAATAATCGTTTTGAACGTCTTTGTAAAATATTCGTATGTTAACCATGTTATTATGTAACTTGCGTATACTCGTGTAGCCGGTACGAAACAAGTACAAAATGTGTTGCGTTCTGAAATGTATCTTGTCAACGCTCCAAAATATAAACATAAAACTGTTGAAAGTATTGGTGTCAGAAACTTTCGAAAATGTGCCACAAAGCTTGAGTGAAACAAATATATTAATCTGCCTACCTGTTTACTGTAAGGCTGGAGCAGTTAACGTTACTGAGGAACCTCTTTGCGCTCTGTTTCAAAAATTCAAAAAATTCAAAAGTTTTTATTCATTGTAAAGTATATAAATACACTTAATGAACGTCATAACATATATCTTATATTTATATATTCATCGGCTTTGAACGCCTTTTTTTAGACTTATGTAGACCGGAAGAAAAAGCCGGAGGAAAAAAACTTCCGGCGCTCTTTTAGAAAAAAAGACAGTTATACAAGTTATTAACACTGCTGTGTAGCTTTGGCACCCTAGAGAACACACGCGACAGCGTATCGTGTGTCAAATATCAGTCCGCTACTAACAGCTTACAAAAGAGTTGACTAACTATATTTTACATAATTGTACTAGAGACAGCCTAGTGGAGTAAATTCAGTCCCAGGCCTCCTTGTCATTTAAATAGTTCTTGTTTTCTTATTAAGCTTCACGGCACAGGACTTGCTTTTTTATTTTTTTTTATATTTAGCCTAGCAAATATGCAAACGGGCAAGACTACATCGTTCATCGAGCTCTCACATCGCGGGATGGTAGGCGACGTGGTAGCCCTATCATCAAGAGCCGAGTTAGAGGCAAAGAGGGCAGCCAGAAGATCAGCCTTCCCGTCGCCGTATGGGCCAGAGAATCATCCGATTTTCGTAGGGATGGAAGAGACGAACGACAGAAGTTACCCTCAACAGCCTTGGCCAGCGACCAAAAAGCCCGGCTTCCGGAAGAATAGCCGGTCGATCGCTGTCCAATTCTGTTGATGTGCTTAGACTTCACCTTGGCTATTTGCCTCTTAGCGGACCTACAAAGGGCATTAAACTTTGCTTTTAACTTCAGGGCATTCGGATCCTTTGTTGTTTACGTCAACGCACGCGTGGTATGCTATGCTGCTTGCTTCAGCTGTGTGACATGAGCACAGGTTTTGTTTATATTGCGTAAATTTTTTTTATATCTCTGTAAAGGCAGGGACTGAATATAGGAATTATATATATAGGAATAATATTAATATATTATATATAGGAATTAAAGACAATATTAATGCTGTCGATTTTTTCAAATTTAAAATTTGTGTTGTATTTCTTGCTGTTACAATAACGGTATTAATTAAATTTGAAATAAATTGTTTTCATTTTTTAAAAACATTTAGCTTATAATCTGAACAATGATTTTTTAAGTACTTAGGAAAATGGTCACGTTTATTATCTTTGATCTAAATTGTTGGATATTTCTAAAAGAAACACATAATTATAGTCGACAGAAAATTGTCTATGATTGTATATATCGAAATCCATAGTAATATGTGTATTAGAATCTGTAACGAATTCAATTTGAATTAGAGAATGGTCTACGAGTATGGTCGTCCAAATCTAAATTATTGTAGGACCCGAATTAGAATCTACAGACTTGTATTAGCAATTTCTGTTGGAAATCTTATGATATATGTTGTTTCTACGAGGTAATGGTGGATAATCAGCTCAAGATCTCATCATCATTGACCGCGAACATGAGATGGATTCCAGTCATGACTGAGGCTGGTGTATGCTTCGTCACCAACTCCCTGACCGTCGCAGATATCGCGCTAAAGTAAATATTATTTTTATATCGTCACACCAAATAGGCAGAGAGGAGCTAACGCCAAATATCTGCACCCTCACAGACTTGACGTGCTTCTTCTACATTCATCACTCTCTTCACACACGCAAACCAGTTTCGGAGACTTCTGACTCTCCCATTAGCCTGTATCTGATCTATTTGGTAGATGATTTGGTTTCTCTTGCCAACTGCATCCACCAACTTTCGCATTGTATATGTTTTGTTATTCTTTCATTTAATGTACTTTTAATATAACCGACACATCGGGGCAAGTACATTTTTCTCTTGTATATATTATAACATATAATAACTTGGACAAATATAAATAATTTATAATCAGAACATTCCGAATGCCTAATGGCATTTTAAAATGACCATAATATGTCAAACATATGATGCGTTTTTTTAATTTCCTTATAAGTACAGTCATAGAAATATTGTATATAGAGAATGGAGCTAGCCTAAAATGTGTCCATCGAAAAAAAGAGAGAAAGCAAATGAGGCTACCTATCTGTCTCTTTGTACTCGCGCACGCACGGGTAGTGCTAGCGTGAGTTCATTATTTGAGAAACAAGCTGTTCTTTTGCTGCACATGCGTCAGTATGGAGATAGAGAGATATAGATAGGGTATTGCGATCGGTTTCTCTCTTTCTAACTCTTGGATGTTGCCGCTTACACTTCCCGACTCTATTTTTTTTTTTTTTCAACCCATTACAATTCCACTGCTGGAATACGGGTCTCCTCTCATATTGAGAGGGTTAAGGC
>DWDT01004848.1:0-10867 GCA_018245595.1 Microceris scylla
TTATAATGGCTATATTTGTTAAATTACATTTTAATACGTCCTATAAATGTAAGGATTACTATAAGCGAAATTAAAGAGATATTAAATAATTAAATACATACTTTAGCTGTACAGAACCCATATAATGATGTTCTCGATTTGAATAAAAAAATGAGACATAATATTGACATGTCAAACAAGAAAGCGCGAGACCGGTAGCCATATTGGCCATAAACAAACTATATAAAATGGCCGACAGGCCGACCTTTCGGAGAATCTTTTTTTCTTTTTTTACAGTATTACCCATCTCAAAGACATTTTTTATGTCATGTTACTTTTCCGTGTCCGCAATGATGAATTGTTATTGGACCTTTATGCAATGCAATGTAATGAAAACCTGTTTAAGATAAGTATTTTAGAAAAGAGTGTACTTGGGAAAAATATTTCTAAAACGCTGGATATATACGGGATGTCAAACTCTTGTAGGAGAAGCTTAAATATAAAATAGTGCGCCTGACATTGCAGAGAGGAACGTTACAAAATAGTACCATGCCTGTAATCCCCGACGGGGTATTTAGAGAAGTGTAAATACTCCCACGTTTCACCAGTTACGTTTATGACCCCATGTAATCACTAGCTAGTGAGTGTATAATTCCAAAGCCCTTCAAATTACAAATCCAATCCAATAGTACCCGATCCGAGATTGGAACCTAGGACCTCCCGATCGGCAGTCGCGCTTGCAACTACTCGACCAACGAAATGTGTACCTACGTATAGAAAATACGTGCTTTTGGAAATCAAACGTGCGTGAGGATTCCGAACTTAAAACCTTAGAAGTAGCACTAAATGTTGGATTACAAGTAGAATTGTTCGTAACAAGATTAATTTGCTCGTGGCCATTATGTCTTTTTTATATACCAGTAAAATCTGGTACCCCGTAAAGCCGTGTCGTCGTAATGTCCAATTCGTGACTACCAGAATACATTCCGATGCAATAAAAACAAATATAGAGCATCGGATGCAGCAAATAGTATTGAAAAAATGCAAAGCCCGCCGCCATGTTAGCAGCGCGCGCGCGCGTTCGATATTTAAATCTTTATAGATCGATTTCGTGCGTGATGTTGGCAGTGTTTTTTCGAATTCCCCGGCGCGGTGTGTTTTTGTTTTTTTTTTGAGGTATTTTCTTTTTCTAACGAATTATGATCAATGATCTATTTGTAGGGTTTAGTTCGGTTTAAGTTGCGCTTCCGGTGGATATTTTTTTTTGGTGATTTTTTTTTAATCGTGTGTTTTGAAACGATAGTTAAATTTTGTTTGGGACTTTTGCGGAAAAGTAATAAAATTCAAGTTGTAAGAAAATGACAATGTGATGGCTATATTCAAAAGTACTGTTGAATCGCTGAAAATATACAATATAAAAATGTGAAAATAATATCATATTAGAAAAGCTGCTTTTCCGTTTTTGTATTCAAAAATTTTAAAGTATCAAAATAATTATTATTCTGACTATAGATTTACGATGATAGTTAATTCTACAACAAAATATGTAGCTTTGTTTTTTTTTTGTATTAACATGACTGGTAGATTACCAAAACGAAGTTTCATTTACACATTAAAGGAGTACAAATTGAAACTTGTAAAACAAAAGTATTCAAGCTCTGTAACATTTTTATGCCTTCAATATTTTCCTGAGGGGTTAAGTAAGAGGACATTACAGTGTTATAATACACGTCCCCGTGAAAAAGAGGGTTGGCCTTTGATACTACTAGGTACTAATAGGAATTTCAAGTTAGAAAAGCTTAATAATACTTCGCCCGACCCGATAAACGAACCCAGGAGCTCAGCAATCGCGCTTGTAAGTACCTACTAAAATAACGAGGCTCACTAACATTAAAATAATATTGGAATGATTGAGCACATTTCACTGCCTACATTAGCATAGTTAGTGTGAATTGTTTTCAGGAATATTTTAAGGATCCAAACGTTTTGAAGGAACCGTGACCAGCAGACTAAAGACTCTTGCAAAATTACTTAATTTGACATACATAGGTAGGTACAATTAGCCAGCATTTTTCTTATGAAGTCATTATTATTTTTATTGATCATCATCATAAAAATATCTTTATAGTTCCATTTCCAAACGGATCTCCTCTCAGTAATATTAAATATAAATTAACATTATTAATATTATTATATATCATCACGCCACATTTCTTAGGGGTAGGCAGATTGCTCTGAGTGCCAAATCTCTATCGTTACAGAGCTGACTTGCTTCGTCCACATTTATCATTTATTTCATACATGCAATAATAAAATAAATAAAACGTATGTAATATACTAATTAATAGGTAAATTTATTTTATTAATCAATCAAAACTAGCTATTTATCAAAGCAATCAAACCAAAGTAATCATTTCCAAGTATTTTAAATAACAATTTGAAATTCGAATTTCATATACCATAGACAACGGATAACGATTAGCACA
The DNA here is from genome assembly GCA_018245595.1 of Microceris scylla. Lineage (NCBI taxonomy): Eukaryota > Metazoa > Arthropoda > Insecta > Lepidoptera > Hesperiidae > Microceris > Microceris scylla. The sequence continues at coordinate 2,466 of DWDT01004848.1, forward strand.
TGAACGACCAAGCTTTGCTCGAGGTAAATTGATTTTTATTTAGTTTAGGTGGACTATTTTTATTTATGCTACTGTTTTGACTTTATGCGGACTGTTTTTAATTATGTTACTTGTGTTGACTTTAGGCGGCTTATTTTTATTTATGGTCTTAGTTTATAACACGATCGATTTTTCCTACAAATGAGAGATAGCTAGAGTTTAGACTGATTTTTCGCCCCCGTAAAATAGTGTATACTTCCTATATGTTTCATACTAAATCGAAATCGTTAGAGTCGTTTTTGAAAACATTTTTACGAATGTTGATTTTTTTTTTTCTTTAGACTGTTCACTGTTGGAATATCACTGTATCATTCCACTGTGGGAATATGGGTCCCCTTTCGTAATGAGAGGATTAAGGCCATAGTCTGCCACGCTGGCCAATATTAATTACGTAATAGAATTAGACATTTCTTTTTTCTTTTGGCAACAGGCTCACCGCCTATTCCCCGCTGAGACGTATATACTGTTGAATTGTGGTAGCTTACTACACTCCTCTGCGTACCTCTTGGATGTTTTTTTTTCTCTCCAAACCATTTATCGAGGCGAACGTTTAATTGCACACGGCCAGATGTCGCACCCGTCGCACCCAAGGATTAGCATAGTTCCCCCAACAGCCATAACTCTTACTTCCACGCCTACGTACCAAACACCATAATCCCGGTAATCTCCCATAGAGATTGTGTGTTACAAAAAGTAACAAGATGTACGTTCCGTTTCCCGTTGATTTACTGTTTGCACACCTTTCATTGGTATTTTGTTTTTCTATGGGGAGTCAGGAGTGTTCGAAATCTGCGTGGTGAACAGAGAGTGATGAATGTAGAAGAAGCGTATCAGATCTGTGAGCAGATCATATCGGTATGGTGTTGAATGCTTTCTGTCTGCCGTGTAAGCGACCTGGCGTGCTGATATAAAAATTATAATCCAGTGTCCAGTGACTAAACAGCTGATATTAGATGCAACGAACATCAGTATGAAAAGTTGTATATCTCACCTCAATGAAGACAGAATGTGTGTAATTTACATTTATCCAATTCAATTTGTACCCTAAAACTGAAACCTTTAAATATAATTTTCAATAGTATGCTTATATAAATCACAGACAAAAGCAACTCATTAATAGTTTATTTCATAAAAGCTGGAACGAACCAAATTGGCGCGAAATGTTTTGTGCGCGAGTGCCGCCGCCATTATTATTAGTCATAATAGAGCGTCGACATTGTTTTAGTCAATAAGAATATTTTGCGTCATAAATCATTGATTGGGTTACGTTTTTATGAGCTTAGTAATTAGGAGACAATGAATTATAAATAGAGCTTTTTATTAAAGAGTAAAATATTAATTTATAATCATCTGTAATTTAAAATTATTATCAGCCTGATACAGTTTTCAATCAGTAAGAGTTATCGCGTTTTGACTTCGACTTTTCGCATCCACCTATTATTACCTGCACCTAAAAATTCGTGATATGGTTATACAGATAATTCTTGGTAAAGGTTAATGTTCAGCTATAGAATAGTAGAAGATGATGTTATGATGATGTTGACGACGACGGTGATCAAAGACAAGTTTACACGGAGATAGAATAGATGCTGGTCTTTATTAAGCAAATAATTGTCTTGAGCAGGGATCGAATTTAATTATCATAGGAGAGTAAGGTGGCATAGACCTAGCTTTTGATTTTAAAAGTAGATTTTTTTAGAAGATGCATGAAGTCTCATAATCATATGGAGTAAGGATGGGGCCATTTGCACCAAATTCATAGATTGCTCACTACGTACTATTTACGTATAGCAAAAATGATTATATATCTATCGAAGTTACCCCACCCTTCAGCACAACGAGAAAACACGACACTATTCTCATTGATAAATGAGTCAGCACTTTACGTAAGTTCTCTACACTAGTGCGACATATCCTAAGATGCACTCATCTTCAAAGCATTCATTGTCATACCATACGGAACGTTCTATTTCCAACATCGAATGATAATTATTCTATTTATTCTAGTATTGTCATGTCACACCACCAATTGGTAAATGGTAAAAAAAAATTACGCCTGTATATTTCCCAAGGGATAGGCAGAGGAGATTAGTACAATCCCATGTCTTATTATTTACGGTATACGTCCCGTTATGGTTATAGGCGGTACGAATTCCGACTCCACAGTAGGTACTATAAGAAATTACGTGTTAGAAAAACTCATAATACCCGAACTGGCGCTGATCGAATTTGAATCTCTCGATAGACTTAGACGCTCTTGCAACCACTAGATCAATGAGACAGTCATCTGTCTATTATGTACGTGTATTGTATCGTCTACGACAAATGTATGTAAAAATTAAATAGAAACCAATCAAAGAACTATCTTTAAACAACCAATATATTTTTGCAACAATCATTTCAAACAACGCTTTTGGAAATAATGTTGCATTTCTATCCTCTGAGTGAACGTTTGACTCTGCAGGTAATAAGTAATTTAACATTATTTAAGGTAGTAGATAAGATAAGAATATAAGGTTCCGGGTAAAGAGCAATTGAGATGTATTCTACAAATTGGTTTTGATAACCAAGTAAATATGTCCGTGATCTTCAATTCTAATTCTTTTGTTTTATTTCAAATTTTCTTTTTCTATGTTTAAAAATATTCCGTCAAGTTATGACATCGACACGAAAATGGAATTAGTATTACCTAAATCAGCCAGTGCTATGTAAGAGATGTTTATAGTCAAATTTAATTACCTAATAAACCAATCTATTTGTATAATGATTAATATCATAATGTGAAAGTCATTTTCTGTCGATTCTACCCGTGTTTTGACTAATTTGAATAAAAATCGACCATTGTGACTAAATTATAAAGGACATAATATAGACTCGCGCACTTTTTGTGGATAATGATGAGTGCTATGAACGTGGTGTATATGTATGATATGTCATCTTTCGCAGCGCACTTCAAATAATGACGTTTCTAAGCAAATTTGGATACCTTGGATTACATTGTTGCAATTTCAAGGAATACGTAATTCATTTGAAAATAAAATATAATCTATGTTTCCCGCTGATAACGTAACTTTATATAATTCAAAGAATTTTTAAAATCGTTTTATTAGTTTTTGAGTTTATACAGTACAGACAAATAATCAATTCTTTCCTCTTTATAACATTAAGTTTAGACATCATGACCAATATAACTTTAGCGACAAAACAGAGCAATCGTATGGTCTCGGCAACTTCTAATTGCAAAATTCTTAATTTGAACTTGATCAAGGGATAGGTTGAATTCGCACACTCTTCGTTACATCGCCCTAAAACATTTGCTCATGCATCCAAACTTACCAACCAGTTTACATATTATAATAAATTCTCTTTCACAATAATATTGAATAGTAAGTTAACCGAGACCCAATAGTTACTGGCAATAAATTCCCAACAGATTGTGTCAAAACTAAACTTCGTCATTTAAAAATACAGCGGGTATTCCATTTTCAAATTGGTATGTGTTCCAATTTCAAATAAAAAAAACATACAATGACCAATCGCTACAACGACACTTACGTCGCTATGAAGGGAAATAAAATTCTAAGCTGCATGCAATTTCTTTTCTCTCACATTGTACAACAAACCACAGAGTAGAAAATCCGTTGAAAAACTACACGCAAACAATTCAGTAGGTTAATGCTAGTAAGCTTTTGCAGAATTAAAAACACTGCTATAACCGTTACGGACACAATGTAAATTCGTGTGTCATGGTGCAACTATGCCCAGTATACGTGCCTCCGCTGTAAATACTACGCGCTGGCAGCCAACAGGCACGTACGAACTACATTGTAAGCTGTTAGCGAAATAACCGCCCGCTACTTAACTAAATTGTTGCCAGGATATTGTTAAACGTCGCCACGTTAAATCTAAGCGTCGCGTACTAATTTCTCGAACGTTCAAAGCGCTGTTTGAGAATTATGTTGTATGTTTTATTTTTATTTTGAACTGTTAATTTTGCTTAAATATTTTGACTTGTTTTAAGCTCTAGTTCGTATATGCAGTTCGTATTAGTGTTGTTTGTATTAAGCATGTCAGTACTTGAAGGATATTATAGATATTTGCCACTAGGTGCTCTCTGCCTAACCCGTAATGGACCGTATAATATACTTTATGGTATGTAACAAACAGGTTATTGGTGTTAGAACATTAACAATTTTGGCCGCATATGTAAAGGTCTGAATTACATGTATGTTATTTCAAGACGCAGGACTCTCAAAGGAATCAACCTCTGAGCTTATCTGCCGCGGGTCGGTAGGAGCTTAATATGTAGTCCGGACAGACATTTTTGTAGATAATTATAGAGATATTATTAAATTTACTGCCTCGTTGGTCGATTGGTTGCAAGCGCGACTGCCGATCGGAAGGGCCTGGATTCAAATCCCGGGTCGGGTACTATTGGATTTTTCTAATTCAGAATTTCTATTAGTTACTCGGAGTCTGGATTTGTGCCTGGTGTATGGCAATGCTCACTACGCAGCAGGCAGGCTCACCACGTATTCCATGGGACTTAAAAGTAACTGCTGAAACGTGGATGTGTACTACATTCCTCTGCCTACCCCTTCAGGGTTTACAGGAGTGATGTTACGTTTATTAGATTAATGAGTAAACGGACGCCGAAACGCATTTTAGCAACCGTTTTCCAGCGGGAAGCAAAAGTACTTATGTGACGAGCTTCAAAATTCCATACATCGATGGGCCACTAATATTCATCATCATCATCAGCCTATCTCAGTCCACTGCTGGACATAGTCCTCCCCAAAAGGGGGTTTATGCCCGTAAACTCCACGCTGGGCATGCGGGTTGGAGATCGCAGGGCACAGCTTTTAGCTGTGCCTATTTTAGGCTGCGCTATACCGCAGTCAGCCGGTCGTCAGAGCCTCGTCTGTTATAGCAGGGTGTACCACGTGCAGGTGAGGTTGGCTAGTATTGTCATACGTTATAACGAAAAATCTTGTAGGTACTATTGAATATTTATAAAAAGTACATTTCATAAATTCGATATTTTTTTTTAATATTTGGGTATTAAGAGAAAAGTTTATTAATCGGTTAGGTTAGATTATATTCTATACAGGATATAAATATTATTGCATTTATTTTTATAAAATAGTTATTGAAATCTCTACACAATTATTGCACGTCAGGTTAACGTATTTGAACTACAAGGTACAGGTAATAGGTTAATGCGGAAGTCGAAGTCAGAGCTTGATAGCTCTTAGTAATATTGAGACCTATATCAGGCTGATGATTATAAAACTTTTAAGATTATAAATTAATATTTTATTGTTTAATAGAAAGCTCATATTTTTAATTCATTGTCTCCTAATTACTAAGCTCATAAAAACGTAACCCAATCAATGATTTATGACGCAAAATATTCTTAAAGACTAAAACAATGTCGACGCTCTATTATGACTAATAATGATGGCGGCGGCACTCGCGCACAAAACATTTCGCGCCAATTTGGTCGTTCCAGCAGCGTTTAGAAAATAAACTATGAATGAGTTGCGTTCGTCTGTGATTTATTTAAGTATACTATTCTAAATTAGATTTAAAGGTTTCAGTTTTAGGGTTCAAATTGAATTGGATAATTGTAAATTACATACATTCTGTCTTCATTGAGGTGCGAAAGAAAACTTTTCATACTGTTCGCTGTCATTTAAAAATTTTACGATAAGCGTGGGAAACGTCGGCGACAGGTCCAAACATTACCGTATTGTAAATAAATTGTAAAAAAAAGTTGGCTTTGGTTTAGTTTCAATATTTTTATGGCTGCTCTAATGTTGGGTACTTACAATAAAAAATTTTATCATTTCTTATTTTTTTTTCAAATATATTATTTAATAAATTTTGCATTCTTTTATCACTTTTGTAAAATATGTATATCTTTGTATTTTGGCTGTCCCAGTTGTACAAACTAGTTCAAACACTGAATTAAAAATTTACTAATCGTTTGTACATTAGTAATAATATTTATTCTTTAATTACAAATACCTCTAGCGATTAAATATCAATGTTGCAAAAATAAATGATATTAATATTACGTCTACATTTACTCTAAAAACTCAAATGTAGAAAAAAAATACAGACAAATGGAACAGACATTGCTTAGATTCTTCCTAGGCATTTCGCCATCTTATGACGCATTAAGCGAGTTCGTGGCCAATTGCTGGTCTATCAAATAATAAAAAAATCATAACAAAGTAAAAAATAAGTCATACATTACCAAAATGACTGCAAGACTGACTGTATTACATACAGTGTATAAAAGTTTCACATAACGCCAAATTATCAAATCGTCGTACAATTGGTCTACACAGTAAAGGTCTTTACAGACGGAGCTGTAATGTATGTAACAAGAAATATTACGACATATTACAGTTTATTTTCTTTAACGACGTCCGAGTGGTCGCATACTTTGTGATAGTATGTGTATGTATGTCTTACGTCGTTAATATATGTGAATATTATGACACAGCTACCGCCTGTGCTAATTTGCTATAATGTGCGTCTAAGACGGGATTGTATCACAGTATTATATATATATTGTATCACATATACTTGTAGTATTTGGCTGTCTCGTTGGTCGAGAGGTTACAAGCGATCGGGAGGTCCTGGGTTCAAATCCCGTGTCGGATACTATTGGATTTTTGTAATCTAGAATTTCTAGTAGTGACTCGGAGCCTGGATGTGCGCCCGGTGTATGGCAATAGGCTCACCACCCATTCCATTGTGGGACTTAAGCGTAACTGGTGCAACGTGGAGGTGTACTATGGAGGTGTACTACGGTGTCTGCCTACCCCTTCAGGGATTACAGGCGTGATGTTAGGTTGTATCACATATATATATTTTATCACAGTATTACATCATAATCATCAGCCTTTTCTCGTCCATTGCTGGACGTAGGCCTCTTCAGTATTACATATCCGTCTATTAAAACCTTAACATTACGTGAAACTGTAAAATAGCCGTAAAATTTAGTTCGCACGCAAACACAGCAAATGACAAGACTATTACATGCAAAGTCATGAATGACTCTGCAGGTGTCTTTACTACGACAGAGAAAAAAATTACGTGTTCCAACCTGCCATAGACACGTGCGTCCGCTGTGAACAGAAACAATAGCCCAATCACACCTCGCCCTCGTTTAAAAAAAACAATAGCCATAGAGTTTTTTTTTGTCAGTTTAGGCGCGAAATTTTTATTGTCTATGCTGCTGTTCCCACGATTGTTTTTTTGTCTCGCAATAGATACCAAGGTTTTTTTTGCCGATAATCTGTTATATAGTACCTATGTATAGGTAAATAATATTTGAATATAATTTTAAACAAACGAATAATATGGATATACCGCAGCTATAAATTTAAAACGATATTGCAATGTCTTCATTGTGTTAATGTTTTTATTTTAGACGTGATATCAACATTGTTTTAAAGACTTTATTTCCTAAAAAAAAAAGCACTGTAGATTAGCTTACAGAAAAAATAGAATGACAGACTAAAACACATTATAACGATATAATTTTTAAGTTAATTAGCGTAGTGTTAGATATAATAAGTATATGTGTGTGTAAAGGAAAATCATCACATATTACAATCATTACACATTAAACTCTAGTCGCAAATGAGCGCTATGCTTTTTCCCTGATAACCAGTATTTATAAAATAAATCACCTCAGCATGAGATTAAATTGATTGTATTCGAAACTAAATATGCGAATAAATTGCAATAATAAACACACATTTTCTACAATGGTCACACTTTATACTCACAAAAAGTGTACGAAATATGCAAAGTTTATGACAGACTGTGGACTAACCCTCTCAATACGAGAGTAGAACCATATTCCGACAATCGAATGATAAAGAATAGAAAGAAGAATGCAGAGATTGTGCAGGTACTCTATTGTTTTGGTCTTAATTTCCATTCGGGTGGCTCGGACCAATGTAATCCGGTTATGACGGTAGTGTGATGTCGTCATGTTGCAATACACAACATCTGTTTGCACTTAAACGAGATTACGCAGTGATGGCTCAGTGGTTTTGCTTTCTCCAATCCATTCTTGCTGTTTGCGGTTCGAATCCCAACTGCAATGCAAATGTCGTTTAATAAAGTAACGTAATATTAAAGATCCCATGATTACATATGTATGTACCGACTGTAGGGTACCTACGCACTGGTGTCAGAGTCGCAGGGCTGCCGTCTCCAAGCACAGCAGAGTCTGGCCCTTCGAACGATCGTGGGGACGGACCGCTATGTTAGGAACGACGTTTTTTTTTAATTTTGTGCCCAGACAAGGTGGAAAAGGGCTACCCTCCGTGCGGCAG
>DWDT01004849.1:0-10866 GCA_018245595.1 Microceris scylla
ATAGTAGTTTGGATCTGTGCGGTATGCGTATCAACAGTCACACCGTCTATTAAATGGAGTTACGTATAAGACAACTGATGAGACGTTGGAGTGTATTACACTCCTCTGCTTACCCCTGCGTGTAAATATAGGCGTTATTTTATGTTGGAAAATGTACCTGTAATCGTCATGTCACACTATCGTAGTGAAATAAAACGAAAACGATACAGTGAATGACTTGCAATTCTTATAATAAAAGTCATGTCATAATCGAAATTTTTATTTGAAATTTTACAGGTTTAGGTACCTGTAATAGGAAGATCAATTCATTCGTGTCTATATTAGACCAGTCTGACAGCAGTCCTCAGTTACAAGGAAGTTGGAAATAAAAGTAAAAATAATAGGTTCTTAACTACCCTTAACAAAACCTTATACATCCGACAACAATATAAGGGTCATAATCAAGCCTTTCATGATTCCAATGTTGGGCATAAATTTCCCCATATAATAAGAAGGGTTAAGAGCATAGTATAATACAATTGAACGGTAAACTTCCGGTTAAATCATAAATGTATAATAATCGCGTAACGGAAAGTCTCCTTCTAGAAGGGGAAGGGTTAAAACCATACATAAAGAACAAAACTTTCACTGTTTTCATCTCAGAATTAGAACGGTTAAGACAACAATATATGTATATATAACACAAATATCTAGTCTCATTTCAGAATGAGAAGGGTTTTGGCTCTAATGGTGGCTGGGTAATCGCGGTATGTTGCAACATTACACGTTACGTTACGTTACAAAATGGTGTAGGCACGGTTAAATGCCCTAGCCGTCTACGTCAGCAGCGTAGCGGTGCAAGAACAGTGCTCTGTTCCCCCAAGAAAAGCCCATGTTTAGCATCAAACTTAAACGAGCGGACAAATAATGATGATAATAACACGAACGAACAACACACTTCCGTTGAAATGATAAAAGTACAATGCACACATAATTCGCATGGAATCGTCGATAAAAGAACAAAACGTATCGCTCTCGGGCCGCTCGCAGACAAGAGTGAGTGATGTACCGCCGCCGTGCCAGCCGCGGCTCGCCACGGGCCTGTTGCCGCGCCTAAATAAATAACCCCACTTAATGTTCCGCGCGCACGAACCACGACGCCAATAGCGCCGTTTTTACTGCGAACAATCCCTCATCCCTTCATCCATCCAGCCCTTGTCGTGGTACTAAAACCCTGTCGTATACACGAGTTTTCCGGAAACGATATCCAGATACATATTCTAATAATGCCTTGTTTACTTATAAGGATTTATTTGAGTTATTTTTGTATGAAGCTTAATATACAATATTGGTGTTTTTTTAAAACTGTTCGTACTTATAGCAAAAGATATGATAAAATGTAACATCACGCCTGTAATCCTCGTAAGAGTATAGTACACTCCTATGTTTCACCAGCAACGTTCACGTTCCACTATGGAATAGGTGGTCCGCCTATTGAAGATTAAGATAAGATTTTTTAGATACTTAATAACTTTTTCTTCAGTTTTTTTCTGTCTACAACGCCCATTGTGTACAGAGTAGATGTAGACCATAATATAAAAAAGTTGTTGCATACAAAGAACATGTTATACGGTTTTCCGTATCGGAAATCGCATTCGGAAAACGGTCGTGTATAATTGGCTCGTTCAAGAACACGAATCACGAAAGCCGCGCCGCTTTTATAGTGAACTATCGTTCATACCTTGTCGCGATACGGAACCAGTGACGTGAAGGTTTTATGACGTTCTAAACGATACTGATTGATTTATATGCAGCGTTAAAGTTATTATGTGTTTATTTAACGTTTTATATCACTGACTACCTTATGTGGCTTAGCTGTCTTTGTGGCGCTGTTGGTGCTAAAGAAAACGGGAAGAGAGATTATTAAACATTTCTTTATTATGGCCCGAGCCATTTAAGTATCACGACCGATACTTTATAGTGATGGCAGAGAGTACTGTATCCCAAAAATCTGTATTATATTTGTTTAATATGTTCTATAAGTTTTTTTCCACATTATATAGGTGATTAAAATTAAATTTTATTTATCAGAGTTATTGTGATATATAAAAAAGGTTATAAATACATTTTTAATGTCATGAATAATATGGCTTGCCCTTTAGCTCAGTGGTTAGTGAACGTGATTTATTAAGAGGGGTCTTAGGTTTGTTTCTTACCCGGGAAAAATATTTAAAAATATAACGAACACAAATATTCTGTTTACGGGTGATAAATAAAATGTTTATTTAAGCGCATTACATGTATCTATACATGTAATGTTTTTATGTTATAAGCTGTTTAATTAACATGTCACAGGGCCTACCTCGTGTAGAGTCAGACGTTCGGTTGTAAAATATCTCAAAATAAATAAAAACTTCACACTCCAAGACGATTTATATACCAACAACGACCACCAAAAAATGATTATAATCATAACAATTTAAATCGGATTTTTTAACAATTCTACCATTACGACACATCGAAGTTACATATGTCATACTAACGCGCCGTATTCACTGTCCGTGCAAAACCACCCCTCAAGGGTGCAGCCTTTAGTTAATTGATTTACTCTTGCGATGTTTAATCTTTGCAGTCTTGGGATTTAAGCCCTTTTTAATCCTCAACGCATACAGGCTTATTGAGACTTTCCTGATTGAGATTTTTTGAGCTACGCGACTGTAGAATGCTTTGCCACTGAGTATGCGACGTTTTACCATTAATTCATTCAAAAGATGGATCAAAGATTATTAAATACTTTAACTATATGTTTATTGATATTATTTATTTAGTTTTATTACAATTAGCATTGTTATTAGTATGGTAAGTATCCATTATTTATTTATTTGCATTATAATTCATAATTGTTTATATTTGTACACCTCGGTTCTGTATCTATTTATTTTATTTGTCGACTCCTACCCAAGTTGTGCGATAGAAATCGCTTGGTAGCGGTAAGATCGCTTGTTGTAAATATATTTTTTATTTCTACAAATTTGTATTTTCTATGTCATCAAGAAATTGTTCTAGACTTTTCTTTGATATTCTTCAGGCGAAAAAACATAAAATTATAAACATTACTTCTTGGAGCATAGCTGTAGTAAGTCCATATTAGATGCAAACCATAGGTACCTACCATACGAAGCTTTGCGACCAAAATGCTAACAGCTTCGCAATAATAATTTCTAAGCTTAACTTTTGACAAATTTCCCAAAAGCATGTGTTATTTTTTAATAATAATAATATTTGAAGTTTTAACACTTTCGAGTTCTTCAGAAGTATGAATTCACTTTTAATGATAGGTAATAGTAATGACTAGGAAGTTTTCACTATTTCCAATTCTCCAAAAAGATGAAAATCGCTTTATATAATAATACTAACACCTGTGGGCCTTTCCTAACATATTTAAATGTTCCAGAAGTGTGAGGGTAGTTTAAAAATTGAGTTCCTAATTGGGAGCACGGGTACGAGACAGCTCACAGTACTATGGACCGAACTGAGAACGAACAACGCTTAGTGCCACTAGTCGCGACTGCTACAACTTGAGCTGAGTAGTTCGACGGAAGCTCGCGTGCTGTGGATATTCCACGCTGAGCTTTGTTATATTTATTCTGACAAAGGCACACGGACCTGACACTAATATATATTTCTTTGTATTAAAAGGCTAGGCAAACTTTTAGCCTAGCAGATAATTGAACCGGTCATTTGTATAGTAAATGGTCACTGTCACCCTTTTTTAACCACTTAGTTTTTGTTAAATATTTACTTGCTTATTAGTGGGAATCTAAATCACTTTCATTTCATGGCAAATACATTTATTAAAAATAATAGATTGATACTCCGGACTTGTCGAGCGCGACATACTATCACATAAACCTTCGCAATCCAAGATAAGACCCTTGTCTAACAGTGGAACGGTAAAAGTATTGATGAGAATAATGATATTTTTCTAACTAATAGCATATAGACGAGAAAAGTGACAATACAACGCAATTTGTTTAACAATAACCCAATTCTCTATAAAATTTAAACGTGTGACGCAATTATAATTGTATACTGACGCAATTATAATTACAGTCAATTATAATTGTATAATGCGTCGCGACGCATCCACGTGAGGCGTACGCCCCGACGACATTCCCTAATAGCCGGCTGCGATCCAATTTGACAGCTGTCAAACACACCCGCCCGTTGTCGCGACGATTGCGCGCCGTAGCCGACGACGTGCTAATGCCTGAACGCTAATTGACTGAATTAATATGCTGATGTAAGCTAAGGTGTTCGGCTTGTTAGCCGTCTACCTACTGTGATTCCGCTGCACTGTGTACGTATATTGTGGACGTGATGTTGTAATGCGGAATTGCGATGTCATGATCGTTAATACGCAAAGATCACAAATGGAATAGGTCCCGATTTTCTGTAATATGTATATGTGAGATGTGAAATAAATGCAATATTGATTAGTTTCCTGTGAGATGTGTATGTGTGTGGATTGAAAATTGTCAATATCATATGATTAGTCATACTCGAAGAGAATCAATTTTGTAAGTTTCCACCATTAACGCCCAACGGTTAGACAATTGAATTGAAAAATTACATTTTATGTATTATGTATTGTGTATATAAAAATTGGAAAGTTACCAATGTTATAAGTGTAAAGATATTTTTATTTAAAACTTAAATATCTGACCATGAATCATAATTTATTGATACTTATCACTGTTAAGCTCTTAAATATTAACGGTCAATCAATAGATATGGTGCTTCCTTTTTAGATAGTTTATGATTAAACATCTTTTGTATTTAAAATCTATTATTTTCCGCATATTATATTTAGAGGCCAACAATACTACATGATTAGACAGATATGCAATTAAATACAATTAGTGCCTGTCTGCCTCTTGGGAGCGATACAGACTTGACATTACAATAGATAACAATTTACGAAAAACATTTACACGACACCTTAAAGCAAAGCAAATAAAACATTATTTTTATATTCTCATATTTTTTTAATGTCTCATTAATTCCACTACTTATAAAAATCGTGGTATTGTGGCGCAGCACCCAAAATAAGAACATAAATAGATCATATTACACCAGCACATTGTTGCATCGTTGCATCATTGCATTTATTCTCGGAGTTTATCATAATTATCAATAAGGTGCGTAAAGTTTGGCAACCTGCGCTTGGCTAGCGTGGCAGACCAATCTTGACCTTGGTTCAATAACCAACAATGACCAACTGACCAACAATGACCAACTGACCGACAATGACCAATTAATAAAATATTTCATTGCTTAACAAACAGCTAGATTAATTACTAAAACAGTATCGCTCAATTGCTTTTGAAATACTCCGTTATATCATAATCGAATAGTCGTATCGTGGCACAGCGGGATCCTTAATAGCGTGTGAAGTGTGGCGCCACAGAACATAGTTCCGCTAGTTTAGCGAAACTACCCCGAAACCGAGGGGCAACCGTAAATGAATCGGTTGTTTTACGCGGCTGCCCGCGCGCGGGTCGGCTGGTTGCGGCCGCGTTATGGTTGACAAGGGCCTGTTACCGCGGTGCGATGGCGGTGTTTGCGTGCAGCGTCGCGGTGAGCGTCGCAACTTTCGTGTCTTCACTTCGACGTTTTTGAATTTTACACGCACTTTAGTGTACGAATTCCAAAGCATGAATGGAGATAGCGATGAATGTAACGGAAACGCAGGTCTGTAAGTACAAAGATATTTGGCATTGGATGCTCTCTACCTATCCCGTGAGGTTATAATAATAGTAATAACATGCACGTTATTGTCTTTCTGTCACTCGGTTGTTGGTTAATTGTTACTCGTTTGTTTCACGTCCGTAATTACTCGCTTTAACGTCTTTCGTTCGACATTCTTAAACGTCACACGCCCGTTCATTTGTTACTGTTACTTGGTTTTTGGTGACAACTGTTGTTTATTTTAACAACTTTTGTTGACGATATAACTATTGAGAATATAAGTCTCTAATTGCCAGTTTGATGAGTAATAACTTAGACCTCGTTCGCGTAAACAACACGAAGTATTAATGATTTAATTTCTTCAAATATTCTGATTTAGAGAACACAGATGTGAATGAACGGAAATGCCGTGTTGGTGGAGCCAAAGTATGTTAGTTAGTGTTTTGATGCAAAATAATAAATGAGCGTGTAAAGCGATGAAAAGCGAGCCCATAAAACGGGATACAGAAGTAATCAAAGCACTCGGACCGCGTCCCACGCGACCACAATATATTCGAATAAAGAATTCTTCAAAGGAAAAATTTTATTCAAATGGCTGTAGAACCGCAAGCGGCGCCCCGCCTCCACGGAAGACGTTGCTTTTCCGACCTTTTCCATTGGTTGGCGGGCGAGGCGGGCGGATCTTCCAAGTCTTCGAGACGAACTTTTCATTTGCACAACTCTGAAATATTGCTACGGATTAAAATACGTAGCGGAACTTCTCTGTGTGGTTTCTCCAGACGTTTTTTGTTTGTTAGCGAGAAATTTACTTACAAGCGCATCTTCTATTACTTGTAATGGATTCGGTCACTTATGAGTGAGATCTTAGCAAGGTTTAGTCTTATTGAAAGTATGTCGTGGCATTTTGGGAAAGACCATAAGTATATGGTAAAATTGTTATACGACACATTCCTCATAGTCTGCGGAAACGATCTTCCTCTATCAGGTTTATCTTCTTGTAATCCTCGATCTCTTATATGAACTTTCTTACATGAGAAACGTAAGATCACGCCTGTAATCCTCGAAGGGGTAGGCAGAGAAGTGTAGTACACTCCTACGTTTCACCAGTTACGTTTAAGTCCCATGGAATAGGTGGTGGGGCTATTGCCATAGTTCCATAGTTTTATTGTCAATAGTTTAATTAAGCAATACTGGGAATATTAACAGATCGTAACTATATACAAAGTTTCCTAAGTACAACGCTTAAAACTTCCAACAATAATCCTCAGTGTGGGTTTATAAAAACCTCGGCGTGCTGGCTAAGATTGCCAATATGATCCCCGCGATATTGTGGATTGGAATGCATCCAAATGTCTAGTTTTCAACGCGGTTTTCCTCAAAGTAGTCTCAGAATTTTTGTTTGCTCAGAGATTATTATTCGTAATGATGTTGTCTTTTTGTTGGTTTTCTCGTTTTATTGTAGGTATTCTTTTTATGTTTGAAAATGTGTTTTGTTAAAGCATCTTTTTTCAGCTGTGAAATCGTCTTTCATCATCGTGGAATGTATACATTTATCCTTTTTATATGCTTGAAAATGATTTGTTTATATGCTTCAAAATATGTTTTGTTGCAGCTTCTTTTATCAGTATTGGTTTACTTATTCTAAGGGACGTATAACGTAACTGATAAAACGTAGGAGTGTACTAGACTCCTCTGAATAACTCTTCGGGATTACAGGCTTGACATTTGACAGGCGTAACATTTGTTTTTTCTTTTGTCAGTTGTGAAGGACTATGGTTGTTTGGAAAGATCTACCTTCGAACTCTACCGGTCAGAACGTTGCTACCCTTAAGTACTAGGGAGAAGGCTTCGTGTTTGCTGCACGACCGTACTAAACAATTTAATTGTTTGCCCACAAAATTATTTAAATTGGCACACAATAAAACAATTATAGTTTATCAAATCGAATCTTAGTAACAAAATATGGTAGAGTAATCATAATTTTACTATCAAATTCTGAAAAGGACATTTTTAGTAACTTTTCAAGTGTTTCCCGCTTTTCAGTTCATGAACGTTTTTAAAATCTCCAGATAACTGTACGTTCAACCGAGTTGCCAAGGTCATGTTAAGGTGATACTTAAAGAAACCTCTAGTCTGACAGTGCCCATGAGTGAATGATTGGTAATAACGTCGGATCAGAATGCAGTTTCAGTCGGAATACGATCCAGAAATTAAAGTGGCATAGTTCGATTAATCTCTTTGACTTGAATTGGACCATATTATTGAACCGATAGGCTTAAATGACCATGTTAATGTTATCTTAAGATATCGTCATCCCAAGTTTTCATCAAACGTTTCTACTTATATAGCATTATTTAGAAAAAACATTCATTTTAAATTTAGCATCGCAATATACACTCGACTGTGGACTTCACGAAGTGCGGCAGGTCTGCGAGGATAGAGCTATATGATATTCCGTGCTCGCTACCTACCCGGTAAGGGACTTGGCGTAAAGATATAAATTAATGTATGTGGGCTACACTTAGGACTGAAATAGACTGATGATGATGATGATCTTATAGAGGGAGAATCTACAAGCATAGCTTGTTGGGGAAATTTTAATGTTTGAATAGTCGTAATGTGGGTGGCCACGTTGAACCTACGTATTCTCAGGATGCGTCCTTTCTCATGCTTCTTAACTCATTACTTGAAACATTTTTCAAACCCACTTCAAAATTACACATTAAATCTTTATTAAACTTTCAAAACTATTCAACATACTGTTATCTTCATATCATATTTTAATTAATTCACATTGAATGGAGGAAAGATTTGCACTAGATAAAGAGGATAGAAAAAAACCTAACTTTAATTCCCTAAATCTATGTAGGTACAACACGTTAGAGCGCCATTTTAGAGCACCTTTTTCCTAAGTAGGCTCCTTTTCCATTCCCACAGGTCTCACCACCTGAGATAGCTTAGTATTACAAAGGTGATGACAACCAGGCTTATCCGAGCCAATTGTTTCGCGGTTGTGAAATAGATAAATAGCGATACCCGGAGTAATTATTAAGTAACAGGTATAAAACGTTACAGTTGTAATTACGTACGAAATTTTAATAATCTAACAATATAGGCCACATGATATGAATAGTAGTGAACTATATCAAAGTACCAATTATATCAAAGTAGTTTTTTTTATGTTATAAGTTTAACGACACAAACATACTCGTACACATGGACAACCTTAACTAGTATACATAAATGTAAAATATTAATAATGCACATGTCCATTTTTAAGCTTTCTCTATTTCAATTCCTATATAAGCCTCCTAAATATTATCCTATCTTTGCGATAGGGGCGACAGAAAAACAGCGCTGCGCGGGATCACTAATCCGAGCCAGCAAGATGAATAACATTCCGTTGCTTTACATTGCTCAAGACATTCACGATGTTTATTCTCAGCGTTGAAGGAAACTATTAGTAAGTAATCTTTAATATTAAAATATGAAACGTAACATCACGCCTGTAATCCTTGAAGGGGGTAGGCAGAGGAGTGTAGTACACCTCTACGTTTCACCAGTTACGTTTACATTCCATGGAATAGGTGGTGAGCCTATTGCCATACACCGGGCACAAATCTAGACTCCGAGTCACTACTAGAAATCCTAAATAAGAAATATCCAATGGTACCCGACCCGGAATTTGAACCGAGAACCTCCCGATCGGCAATTGGAATTTATATGATTGTAACTTTATGGAATAATAAAGAATAGGTTACAGATACTTTATATGCAGTCTGTTAACTAAACTCTCCGTTCCTACATGTCACTGGGCACACTAAATAAATTATCGTGGTACCACTTTCATAACGATCGTCAAATTTAATCAGAAATCTTTTTTGCTGACTAAAGATAATAACTAAAGTTAGTAAACTAATGTTTAGACTTAGTAAAGATAGTAACTAATCTTAGATGGATGAAAAGGTGTATCAAACAGGTTCGCTATTAAATTCTTTTTTAAGCTCACTAGCGGTGCAGCGTGGTGCAGCATACTTCACATCAAGATTAATTATAGACATAGAGCCGTGCTGAGAAGTGAGAAATTCTATAATCAATCTAGTTAGAACGAAGAATAATTTGATTACGTGTCCATGACGAAGCACCTCGGGTCTGTAAAAATGAAGGTATTCAGCAATCTGTGTTGTTGGCCTAGTCCGTAAGAGACCTGGCATAATCATATAGTAATAATAATCACGTAAATATATCAAGATATAAGGAAAGTTCTAGAAACATGCAAGACGAGTAGTTTGATTACGATCCATACAGCTCCCAAACCTCAACCCTTTTTATTACCCTTAGTTGTTTCTTACGCTATTCAACTAAAGGGGTTCTTTCACCCTTGACCGAGGGCGCTATTCGTGCAGAAATACTACATTGTGAAACATCCATCTGATTATTTATATATATCTGCTGTATTGCATATTATATCGTGGTTAAATATACAGATTTTTATTTGAAAAAGTATACATTCATATCTTTGTGACTGATGATATGTGGAAGTGTACTACCCTCCACTACCTACCCCTTCGGGGATTACAGGTGTGATGTTACGTTATATATAATTTATGAGGGACTTTGAACCTTGTTCTATCAAACTATTTTATCGATAATGGTTTAAACACCCTTGTATTACAAATCAATACATTACAGATTAAAAGATAAGATAAATGATGACGAATCTTGACGACTATAATTACCATTCTCTTTGTAGTTTCACGGTTGAATAGAGTCATTAAATAGTCTTAAAATGATAAGGGTTAAGGCTACAGTGCATCATACTGGCCAAGTAAGCAGCCTTCAGACGAATTAATAAATCATAAAGCTTGATCAATTTTTAAATATTAAAATAGAAATTGTTTTTTTGAGAAAGACGCGCGGCGATTTGAACCCGGAGGGATTGAATTCTGGACCAGTAGGCTTTTACTGTTACCCTGTCTATACATTAAATAAATTAGTAGCGATAACAAATTCTGAAAATTTTATATATATTTTTCAAATATTAAACCTACAAGTCATGTCCATGAAACAGATCTCAAAAATGTTTTTTAATTTTTGTACCTTTGTAAACGTATAATTAAAAAAATAAATAAACAA
>DWDT01004850.1:0-10864 GCA_018245595.1 Microceris scylla
CATTCCTCAGACTTCATGAAATACTACAAAAAAGAAATCAGCCAAATCGGTTCAGCCGTTCTCGAGTTTTACGCTTATCAACACCATAGCGATACATTTTTATTTATAAGATATAATATATCGCCATAACTATCCCATCAGGGTTTGATAAAGCTTGTGCTCTCAGATCTAAATAACTGGTTGTTGTAGTATACACTCACGAAACGTAGTATAACTAAAACCAACCCAAAACCTTACAGTTTTTAAACTAACCTATTTCATTTTTATAACTGTATATTTTACCGCAGCAGATGAGTAAGAACTTGTATCTTAAGGAAGTTAATCGCGACGTTACCCCCACAAGACAGCGCATCTGACTTCGTACCGCATTAAGGACTGCATTCTACTGGATACGGTCCAAATATAGTGGCCGGTTAATTTTATGCGGGAACTCGTGCAAAGTACTCCGCTCACATTCAGTGCCTCCGTACCTCGTGTTATTTATTACCTTAAGATAACAATTATTAGAAATAAAAAAACAGTGATAAAAATGACTGCCTCGTTGGTCGTGTTAGTTGCAAGTGCGATTGCCGATCGAGAGGTCCCGGGTTCAAATCCCGGGTCGGGTACTATTGGATTTTTCTACTTTAGAATTTCTAGTAGTGACTCGAAGTCTGGATGTGTGCCCGGTGTATGTCAATAGGCTCACCACCTATTCCATTGTGGGACTTAAACGTAACTGGTGAAACGTGCCAGTGTACTACACTCCTCTGCCTACCCCTTCGGGGATTACAGGCGTACTGTTAGGTTTTTTTTTTAAAACAGTCAATAGTCTTTTCTAAGTTAAGTGGAAAGTGTAGTCCACTAACTTAAATAATAATAGTAATAATTTTAATTTCAGACCAGAGTCCATATTTTTTTAGTAGATATACAGGTAATTAAAAAAGACTAAGTTAGTAATCGTAAATAATAGTAATAATACTAGTACATAACGAAACATTAGGCTCGGAAAATAACTGTTGCTTTTTTTTATTCCTCTATGCCTCGACTTCTCTGCCTGTCATATCCATGAAGACAATGCAGCAATACAAGTAGGCAATGCACTAATACTTCATGACAAAAATGAGTGTTGATGATCGATCAGCCAGCGAACCGGTACCGTCTCACCATCTTGTGACTGTTGATTGAATACGGTATACAGAACTGCATGGGTGGAATGACCTCCGCATACAGTATTGTATGCGGAGGTCATTCCATAATAAATTGTTTGTCTTACGGCCAACGTATAAACGTCGATATTTAAAATAAACAAGCCCTTTACTTAAACAAGCATATATCTTTACTAGGACAATATATGTATATAGCTATTTACCAGCACCGCAGCCTTTACTTCAAAAAATGAAATTATCATCACCATTCACTGGAAGGAAACCACTAAGTGGATCATGAACATTCTATTTAGAAACAAGGTATATAGTAGGTTAAGTAGGTAGGTAGGTGCTTATGTAGATAGGTTAAGTACGTATGTAAGTTATGAAGTGTATAGATACAAACATACTCTTTTAAAATTGATTAAATGGCCGGCCAGCTTTGGTTTAATTTTAAGTAAGTGTAACTTGAAACTACATATAAAGTAAATTCGTTCTGTCTGAAACATTATGAATGTAGAAATTAAAAACTAACTTTACATTGTAATCTAAAAAAACATTAAAGATGTAATAAATAAAGTCAGTATAAGAATAATATAAACACAATGTTGATTATGCAAAGATGTTCGCTTGGATCGTAGCCAATGGACCGTAAGTTCTTAATGTACTGACTTGTTCAGAAAAATAAGCAATTTCGCCTTATTCATAATCGCCATCGTTATATCAGAGTCGCGACCATCAATGATACTACTTCTAAAGTATTTCAATTGAAATAATATTTTTTCTTTATCGTAACATGACGCCTGTAATCCGCGAAGGGGCAGGCAGATGAGTATAGTACACCCCCACGTTTCACGTGTTACTTTTAATAGGTGGTGAGTAGTCGTTTTTTCTCTCCATCATCTTATAAATATTTAATATTACTACTATAATATTTTGATTGAATTTTAAGTTTTTGACAGTTATCTGTTTTTTTTTATTGGGTTGTGTTTTTTTATTGTGTTATAGATGTTTAACGGGGTTTAAGGGGGTGCATGAAAGGAGCCTCCCCGAGCGACGTACCTACTAAGATTGTACGTCTGGCGCACCCCGGGCAACGATCAGCGAATCCCAACTCTGATCGGCAAATCCTTTCACCACGATGACAAAGTCTAGCCCAGCTCTAAAGCCGGCGCTGCGCGTAGTCTCTATCAACATCTGCACCTAGGACGACCTAATGACTGCCAGTGATGAGGCAGTCAGCGTGGCAAAATTCTGGGCTAAAAGCATTTAGTGACTTATTACAAAATGTGTTTGTCATCGACACGCTAAGAAGAAGAAGCGTTATATTATTTCTTTTAACATTATATATGTACATTTACTGAGTTTTATACACTGTTCTTCGAGCGCTCTCTGGATTTCGATAACAATTCGTGTTACTTAATTGTTCGATAATAAAATTTCATTTGTCTATCCTTAACAATAATTTTAACCTGACTATAGCATTATTATATTGCGTTCATTAATTTATTTATATCTAAATCCTGTTTCATTTTAAAACGTACATTTTCCGTTTGCTAGTTTTACAATCGTTAGTAAAATCGTTATGAAAAATGAAAATTGGCATTTCGCGTTTACTTTAGAACGTCATCCTAGAATTCATTGGCGATTTATGAAAAATGTTGCGCTCGTTTCGTTCGCAAAGCTTCGGTGTGAATGAATTTTAAATGTATTCAGTTAACGTGCAAATAGTTCAGGCCAGTTAACTAGTTATCGGCCATCTAGCTAGCCTTTGACACGGTTTCGGCTTGTATGCAGTGCGCTTCGCAATTCCCAGTTTCACTTACCGTAAGTATTTGTTTAGAGTAGGACAGTGCTCGTGTACAATTATTATTCATTAATATTTAATGTCTCGCTCTTCACACGGGTGTCTTAAAATGATACATGAAAGGGTTAAAACCATACATAGTATATCACGCTGTCCGAGTAACATATACTATGGAAGAAGTTGAATTCTAATCGCTAAGCTATTAAAAGGTGTGGTGCTATTTAAGACAAAGATGATAAAAGAAGAATGTTGAAGATTGATAGATAATCGGGCTAAAAATAAGCATGACTATTGTACGCTTAAAAAACTTTGTACACGTTCACAAATTTCAAACCTAAAAATAAAAGTATTGACCATGAAAAACAGCTCTGTTATGTAGTTTAGTTCTGTTGACATCATTAGGTCTCTTGGGATGTACTGTCGTTTAAAGACAGGTCCTTGTAACACTAATTATCTTTATTTAGATACGACCTTGAACGTGGTGGGGACGTCAAAATATAATTAAGTAAGTCTCATGGTCAAAGGCATCGTACTGTCCGCTACGCCCACGTGTTTATCTCATTATCGCTGTATCAAATTTATTATTATATACGAGTATACTAATTAAAACCGAGTTGATAACTACCTAACAATTTTCATTTATTGTAGAAGATTCATTGGTTTTTGCAGTAGCAAGTCCGCAAAGTTAGACAAATCTGCCACTCTGTAATCTCTGTCCAACCAGTGAGATACCTGGCGTCACCATGCAATAATAATATTAATAATCATATACCTACTAGTCAACCTACAAACTGAAAATGTCAAAATTAAATAATTATGTTTAATTATAAACATGTCAAAAACACGAAACAATAATTCGAAGTAACTTGGAAGTTGGTAAGTTATTCATAGAGACATAGAAGGGAAATAACTTCATGTAATTACAAGTGGGTGGTACCTGGTGTGTCGTACTGCGAAATGTTGTAGAGTCAACAAAAGCGATTTCATAATAAATTTGATAAATAAATTGGGTAATGCTAAGTAGGTACTAAAACGTCTCCATTAACATCAAAATGAGACTAGTACGAACTTTGGTCTTCTCGATTTTCGTGTACGCATCTGAGTCCTGGACGATCCGTACTGCAGACAGGAAGAAAATCGATGCCTTTGAAATGTGGTGCTGGCGAAGAACGCTGCGAATACCATGGACAGCAAAAAGAACGAACATATCTATTCTTGGCCAGCTTAAAATCAAGACTAGACTCTCCACCATCTGCTACCAACGAATACTGTCTTACTTTAGCCACATAGCTCGTAGAAAACCAGAAAACATCGACAAAATGATTATTGTGAGCAAAGTTGACGGTAGAACACCTAGATGCCGACCACCTACCCGATGGTCTGACACCGTGAAGGAGATCACGGGACTTCCTGTCACCGATGCCTTGAGACAGGCGGAAGATAGGGCGGAATGGATACGGCTTATCCGATCCTCCACCGCGTCTTATCGGAGCGTAGTAGTAGGTGTAGATACAAAATTTTCAATATTTCAAGGATTTGATACAGAAAAAAAATTTATTTTAAAATTTCAATACAATTACACACAGTCATACATAAATGAATCAGAAGCGTGATGGAAACAGTTTCATTCCAAGATGGTTTTTCGTTTGTATACACTATCAATTTATATTCCTTGTAGGTAGGAAACAGAACAATGTATATTGTGACATCACAATTCACAAACAACGGTAGCTCTTGTTTGCGGAAAAATCGCAAAAGGGTTACGAGAACATTGATTGATAGAGGACTGATCTTTATGTTGTTCTTACGTCATTGAATAATCATTTTATGATACCGTGTCTATCGAAAAGTGTTTTGGATAGAATAAGTCTATATCCTATAAAACGTTTAAGGAACAGTTACACTCACATTCACTAGTATTCAGTTTCTAGGTTTCAATTTCATTTCATTTCAGTTTCATTTCATGTTTTATTTCATATCATGTTTCATTTCAATTCAGTTTCATTTCATTTCAGTTTTATTTCATTTCAGTTTCATTTCATTTAATTTCAATTTTATTTAATTTCAGTTTCATTTCATTTCAGTTTCACTTCATTTCAGTTTCATTTCAGTTTCATTTCAGTTTCATTTCAGTTTCATTTCAGTTTTATTTCATTTCAGTTTCATTTCATTTCAGTTTCATTTCATTTCAGTTTCATTTCATTTCAGTTTTATTTCAATTCAGTTTCATTTCATTTCAGTTTTATTTCATTTCTCTTTCATTTTATTTCAGTTTCATTTCATTTCAGTTTCATTTTCTTCAGTTTCATTTCATTTCTGTTTCATTCGGTTCAGTAGGACAATTTCTACGGCAATACGACACTCGTATTACCATACTCGTATTAATAGGACAGTTCCTAACTATTATTACCATAAACAAACCAGCCTAATAATACAAAAAATGTACGGTCCTATCACCGATTTAACACAAATAATCTTACGAGTACACATAACTTACGCTCATTAAGTAACAGGCTTTAAAGGTTCTATTTCTAGAGGACATTTGAAACCAGTCGTGACAGCTGCATGTCCATTCACTACGCCTATTACTTTAAATAAATATATAAAAAGCATGTATAATATGTCAAAGCTAACACGCGTTCATTTGTAAACGTGGTGACAATGATAACTCAGTAAAGTTGAATAAATGTTTATTTTCACGATACATATTCATGTCACACATTATATTTAACTACACCCATCGCCGCCTGCATAAACAACTGGTTTTTATTCATATCAACTATTTGTACATAATTGTTGGTGTAATATTTGCATATAGAATAACTTAACAAGTTATTAAAAGCGATATCTATCGTTGGATAAAACACATACTGTAGTATATTTTACAGTGAACGCAATGTTCTCTGAATTCTTGTTGAAAAATTGAATGTACATTTGATATTAGGCTCTGTTCACACTAAATGAATGTTCTGCCTCCACTGTGTTTATTTTGTGAAGTATTCTCAGGCTGCGTTTGTTTGAGTTGGACCCATATTTTCTGTTATTACATTGACAATTAAAACATTACATTAAAACAATGATAAGAAATAACTGTTAAACAATGATAAGACAATACAACGATCAAACAATGATAAGAAATATCAATTAAGAAATAACAGGTGTTAATATTTCACTAATGTTCGTTTCAGTTTTTCATATTTAAACTGAAACCACTGTGATCTATTAAATCATAGTTGCTGGTCAAATAAGAGTATCCAGAGCATTCGTAACCGATTCATACGTTATGTAGATGTCACCGTTACATTAATTAACTAATTCGTAAATGTAAACATTCATGGAGAGGCCATTGGAGAGGCCTATGTCTAGCAGTGGACGGGAAAAGGCTGATAATGATGATGATGATGATGATGAACCATTCATGAAATGTCTTTATTTCTTGACCGTACTTGACAAGTGTAGTACATTACGGCTCTCTTTAATCCCTCTCCTAATGAAGTCATTATTTAATTGCTAATTTGCTTTAATTAATATTAATATTGACTTAATACTTTAATTGCTAATACGCATTAATAATTCAATTGCTAATTAGGCGTTACACTTTATTAAAAATAAAAGGAATGTCATTTAGCCTTCAGTACATCAAAATTATATCTTTAAGCCGCGTAACTCTAAACAAAGTCCTATTTCTGCAATATTTTCAGTCTATCTCTGCTTTAATATCCAGCCTATCATCGGCATTCGCTGAAGACCCTTTTATTGCATTCTTTGCTACTATACTGAAGTATTGAATAATGCTCTAGAAATAGCTTCAGAATTGAAAATTACTTCTGAATGAGAGGGAATTAAAATATTTGTTAGAATGTAAAAAATCTTTTTACGTCATAAATATCTTATTTAAATACCGTCACCTTATGTTAAACTGAAGTTTCACGGTTATTATAGTACAATTATATGTATAATCTAGGACCGTTACATAATAGATAGGTAAATAGCACTTAGTGACCAATATGACTATCATTACATGCATACCTTCGTGCTTCATCTACATTCATCACTCTGTTTATTCACACACATATGATAATTATTGTCTTTGTACTCATAATTAGTCTGACCTCGAAGCACTGTAGTACTGACATAGGTCGCATTCTGTAGGTACGTATTCATATCTGCCAATTTATTTTGCCCCGAAAAACATAAATGGTGAAAAGGGTCAAGTTCATTAAAAAAAGTTGCAGGATAAATATTCCGATAGCGGCTTTGTCAATGAAAAAAATTAGACTACCTCGTTGGTCGAAGGTTTGTACCTGATTGCTAATCAAGAGGCCCTGGATTCTAATCCCGGATCGGGTGCGCGCTGTTTAGCAATTGGTTCATCACCTACTCCATAGTAGGACGTAAACGTAACTGGTTAAACGTGGGTGCGTACCAAAACCCTCTGTCTACCCTGTTAAAGGCGTGATGTTACTTACTGTTTATTTGTTCGATGCGTGATTTTTCAGGTTTATCCTACCAACTGAACTTTTAACTTTAACTAAATTATAAATTATAATTTGAAAGAAAGAGGTACACGTCAGAATTTTTCGAGACGACCAATGTCCACCAGCGGTTCTACAAAAAGAATTAATAATGAATCTTTGTAGAGTCCAATAAAAAACCAATTGATATATTTTAACACGCTAGCGCGCACTTTTTAAAATTCACAATCAAACATTCGTGGCATATTTCGAGCATATTTTATTGAGGTTTGTAATTTGTCGGCACATATTTTTTTGTAACGTGTATGGAAAGTATTTTATCATTGAAATGTGGGAAATAAAAAATGAAATGTTACCGCTGAGTCATTGTTACTATTGGGCCCACTGTGAATAGCGATAGGACACTATAAAAATGACATAGACAGCGTAAAAGTAATAAATATTGTTAATATTATAAATTTATGAATATTATAAATATATGAATATTATACATATATGAATATTATAAATATATTAATATTACAAATATTTTTTAATTATTTTTTTTTCAACCCATTACAATTCCACTGTTGGAATACGGGTCTCCTCTCATATTAAGAGGGTTAACGCCATAGTCTGCCACGCTGGTCAAGTGCGGGTTGGCAGACTTCACACACCTTAGAAAATATTTTTTTTTTATAAATTCTAAAGTGTGCAGGTTTCCTCACGATGTTTTTCTTCACCGTTAGCAAGTGATATTTAAGATCTGTAAGATCTGTAATGTTGCCGTAATGTCTTGACCGTTGCTTGATGGTCGTATGTCTAAAACAAACAGTAATAATTTTCACCATACACCAGATGTACTTTGACTTCAGTTGCCTAGTTCACGTTATACGGCTCTCTAAACATCGAAGAACGACCTGTTAAACCCTAATTCCATCTGAACCCTTTTTTCCCCTTGGGCGACATTCATAGGTTTACAATTTTACTACGGCCGTTACAAAGTGGGACGCAGGATATACAGCATGAATATCAATTTGCTTGTATGTATACTTACGTAAGCTTTGGTCTGTGAAGTAACCTAACTTACTCCTTCGTTGTAGCTAGACAAATTTTTTGACAGTAAAAATTTTCTTTAGTAGTACATAAGTACATGTTATGAAATAAGCCAGTGCCCGTTAAATAATAATAAAAAAAAATTATAGAGCGTATAAAGCGTCCTATTGGATTTTGAAGGTTAATAACATATTAATGGAAATCATTGAGAGAAAAATATATAAATATACATAGTACATATATATTTTTTAAGCTCTAAATGCTGAATAGAAAGGTGTGTCTAATATAGTAGTTTCCTTAGACGAAAAGAGAACCACGAGGCACCTACACGGCTCTCCTTCTATACTATAATTTTCTGTTTCGCGTAAATTGTAATTTTACGTTGAAACTCTGACTAAATAAACCATATTTAAATTGTAGATAACGGTATTGCAAAACTTATTTTCTCGATATTAAATCTCGCAACACTAACAACCACAATGTCTATCATTTATCTTGTTTTTGTTCCAGTTGTGGACAGTCACAACGGAGAGAGTCTGGAGCTGAATAACGTGCAGCGGAACGATATGGGAGCGTATTATTGCATAGCCACTAACGGCATACCCCCTACCGTTAGCCGCCGATACCACGTACAAGTGCACTGTAAGTGAAAACTATAGTATTTTTACATTTCCATCCTTCGGTCATAAACTAACACAGTAAAAACTTATTATTTGTAACAGCTCACATCGGTATGCTTATTTACAAAACAACGATATCTTTATTGAACAAAAGTTACTCATGATGCTACCTTCAAGGCTCCTAAACATTCAACAGTCAATTTTCTAAAGAGATATGATCGCAAGTACAGTTAAACATGAACTTCTTTGCAAGATATCTATTCATTAATTTGCATGACGTGCATTTACGCTATGAGTCAAACGATTTGCATGCAATCATGAGCATCAACCCCTTTATTATTGAAAATTTCCATTAAGTAATAGTGTTTAAAATACGATATCTAATCGTTATGTTATTTTTTCGAATAAATTGAAGAAATGCTAATTTTATGTGAGGCTGTCTATTGTCCTTTTTAATATGACTAAAGGGCAATACACCCCTTGAGAATACACTTAGAGACGGGATTCTTAGGGCGTGTTGTCGTCGAAGGCGTCAGTAAATACTACAATGGTTAATTATATAGATAAATATGTTAATATTTTCAGCCAAAATTTTATTGTAATTATATTATTAAACTTACTTCCATTGTATCCTGACAATATAATACTATATTATATCCTTACAATAATAATATTACATAGTCCATAAATCGTACTCCTGTGTGATTTATGGACCATGACTCAATAACCGTGTTGTTTGCAGTCATTCCTCAAGTGAAAGTGACGAATCAACTGGTTGGCGCACCTCTTGGCAGTGACGTGGAACTTCAATGCTACATAGAGGCCTCCCCTAAAGCCATGAATTCCTGGTACAGAGAAGATTGTAAGTAAAATAAAAATAAAGAACATCAGATTTTTTATAATTCTTATTTTTCTATACGCTTATAGATAAATATTTTACGACTTCAATTTTTTCTAGTCAGTGATATTAACCATTTTGATTCCATTTGAAATCAAGTTTTACTTGAAAGATCAGATGGATATTCAAGCTGCGATTGTTGTCATTATTAATTTTACTATACGCTCCGTTATATATATAAATTTCATGATAAAGTGTAAACGTTTGTAACAACGTTGCCCTAAATTACCTTAAATAGATTTACGTTTACGAAACATTACAAACATTGATATTTTTTCGCAGCCCTCGTTAGCGACAAACTGCTGGAAAATCCAAAATTTCGTATCACGGAAACGGCGATGAACGAGTACTCTTTATGGATGAACTTGACGATAAAATCGTTGGCACCAAGCGATTATGGGACTTATGTGTGCGCTTCTGTCAATGCTCTGGGGAAAATGGAAAGCCAAGTTAGCTTGCACAGTGAGTTTATACCATTTTATGTAGAACGGGAACGTATAAAGATGTTTATAACACTCGGCAATAAATCGGTAATTGATTTAAGATGTACCTAACAATGAAATGTTCTGTGAGCCTTTCGTGTATATGCAGATTAGTGTACGTGCTACGCATATGCATAATGTGCATTCTTAATGTATGCCTACAAAAATTCCCGTTTTTTTATTTATTACAATTTTTTATTACAATAAATACATATCTATATACATGTATGGTTCTAATTGTTCCGTAATTTCGACTATTGCGTGATAAAAACCCTTTATGATTGTTTCATAGAAATATTTGATTTATTTTTTATTTTTTTCCAAAAATATTCTTTATTATCATTCTTTATTTACCTAAAACACAAATATTGACATATCTATGAATACAGCAGAGTGTTCGTGTTCTTGTGCAATTATATT
>DWDT01004851.1:0-10864 GCA_018245595.1 Microceris scylla
GCCCGGTGTATGGCAATAGGCTCACCACCTATTCCATGAGACGTAAACATAACTGTTGAATCGTGGGAGAGTAATACGTTCATCTGTCTACCCCTTCGGAGATTACAGGCGTGATGTTACGTTATCTTTATTATTTATTGAAAAGTGTCTTACTATCTTTATTATTTATTAAAAAGTGTCTCACGAAACCATTACTTTCGCAGGAGCCAAACTATGCAAGAATAGTAAGAGGAATAGTGATATAACTACATCAGTCACTCTGTCTATAAGAGAGCATGAATTGTCCGTGTCCGGTAGAGGAAGAATATTTCCACCGACCTCTTGTCGGGATATTAGGGTGTCGTAAGAGGTGATGAGAGCCAGTGCTGGGAGATAGTGTGTGGCGAGCCCTTCCTAGGCACGGGTATACATACTATGTTTCGGCCGCCTACGGGCAGCAGCGTAGACGATACGACAAGTCTTACTCTGCAATCCCCAGCCCATACGCCCAGCGTCGAGATTGTGGCCAGAAAGCCTATGTTCAACAGTGGACTTAGACTGAAGGCGATAATAATGATAATTTCGATTGTATAATTGTACGATAATTTCCATCATTTTTCATCCTGAAATCTATATGAAGATATAGATATTTTTAAAACTAGGCACTGAATGTATACTAGTAAACACATGTATTTTCCCTGCATGGGAATCGAACCCAAGACCTCTGGTTCGAAGGTTAAGTTTACGAACCACTGGAGCAATCACAACAACAACATCAAGCTATTTCAGTCCACTGCTGGACATGGCCTCCCACAATGGACGACATCGCGCCCTGTCCTCGGCTTGTCGCATCCAGCATCTGCCTGCAGCCTTTCGCAGATCGTCATTCCAATGAGCAACAAGCCCCAAGCCACGAGCGACTGGAACAACGGGTCAATAATATTTACGTAAGTATTCTATTGCTTGAATTTTCATGACAAACGTTATAAGATGCATTTATAATTTGTTAGCTTGTATATGTTTAACAATTATTTACGTTTCGACTCCGTTTAAATGAGATAACGTTTGAATACGCTCAAACAATAACAATTAGATTACCGGTTTTTAGGTCACAGCCATTCTCTAATTATAACTGTGAGCAAACGCGGTTAAAGAATTGTATCCGAGCTTTTAGTATAGTCAATATTATGTGAGATGTTATCTCTAAAATTGTATTTTAAATACAATAACATAATGATTAAATTGGTGTACACTAATATATATTTAAAAAAATACATAATCATTTAAGACCCTTATTTACAAAGTTACTGTAAATTGTTACTTAGGATAGATGCTATTGCTGGCTATGTGACCTCAAATTAGGTCGAACCTATGTTACTGTACCCACACTGATATACCTACATATATACAGCAACATTTATACACCAGAGCCCATCACGCAATTATTTGTCCTATGTGGGAATCGAACATATAACTTCTGGCTTAATGGATTGGGTGTCTTAATACTGGAATTAGCTCTGAGATCCAGCGTAGAGAAAAAAGTACGAATCATTTGATTGGATTTGTTATACAGGCTTCGTCTCAGATAACATGAATCTTATTTTTTTATTTCAAATCAAATAAACCCTAGGGCAAACTATTTTGTGGAAATATGATAACCGAGATCATTTTGTGAAAAAAAATTCTCAATTCCCGAAAAAGAAAACACAATATTACTCGGATAAGAAACTAATTTTGTACGCGTGTTCCGTTTGTTTCCATGAAAGAGGATTTGTTCCGGATAATAATCAAAACCGACATTTCTTAATATAAGATTTCGTTTCTAAGATATAGCACTTCATGAACAACTGACTAAATGAACACGGATCGATGATTAGCATTGTATCTGAAAGTACAATACATACCTACATACATACGTACGTACATACACAAATGATCGACACGTGTAACAAAAACCCTTTCTATTCATCCATGCATCCACAAAATGAATACATTTGCCATGCGATATCCAGGTAGTACGCACGTCCGTACATTTTCACGTCTATGTTAATGAGTTTTAAATTACTTTTCATGCACATCCGCTCCGTAACACATTCCGGACGTGATATTTGACGTGCCGTTTATCGTGCGCGCGTCAAACGAACGATTATGATTCCATTAATTAAAGCCCTTAAACGGAGATTAAATAGTTATTGATGGGTTCAACGGACAGTATACTTACATATGCGGACGGGGGCGATAATGTTCGCGCGATCCAGTCCATTCATGCACGGAACGTGGATAGATGTTATGCACCTTGCAGGAAATATCATGACTGTTGTCATCGGGCTGCCGTTGCATGTGTCGCGACGGCACGGAAGGTGTGTGAAGCTTAATAGTGTCAGTGTATGTATATTGCTTACATGTCACACGTATTGTGTGTTATACCTTTTATATTCACCTATTATTTTATTAACGTTAGAGTTAAAGAGACTGTCACGGCTAATCGACACTGCAACAGCTTGGTATAGTATGCTCAGGGCTTTCATTGTTGCGGTATAAGTAGGTATTTAGTCAACTTGTAACTACATCTAGTTTTTCTTTTCGACCCTTGTATTTTTCCACTATTGGATACGGGTCTCCTCTCAGAATGAGAGACTTAAGCCCGTGTCTCATATATAGGTAATAATTAAAAAGTATAGGTTAAAATTTCTATAGGTATGAAATATTTATTGGAAAGAAGATGCGCTTGTTCGTAAATTTACCGAGAAATTATAATAAGTTTAGTTTCGCAATAAGTACTCTCCTATAAATATTGTGTACCTAAGCGTGTGAATCTCAGGACACTGCAATATATTTAACCGTCTACCAGCTAAAGTGACACTTTGTAAAATGGTTATTGGTTAAGCCCTCACTTCTTAGAATTACGTATGTTTTTGTAACTCGCTACAGGAGGTGGAGTTTACTTTGTCTTGCTTATATGTATTACTAATAATGGCGTTGATCACTTACTTACTTATTTTATCCCTTACTTACCATATCCCTTTTCCCCTACTTACTTACTTTATCCCTTCTCCCCACTGATTTGTTAAGAAATAATAGATTAAGGTTTACATTATGAGTATATTTTTACCGTGAAGGAATTGTTGTTATGTGAAATTGTTTTGGTTCCAAAGTGGGTGTTTATCTTAGAGTCAGTCAGGAGTCACAAAGCATTTCTGACCAATCTTAAATATTACTATGATTTCTTGTGTCATGCAAAGTATTAATCGTACCTATATGTATTTGTCACTGTGTGACGGAAGTGTTAGGTGACGAATTGTTAAAAAAATAAAACAACAGTTTTAATTCGGAACCTATTTATTTCCACGTTCCATTTTCAAAAAGAGAATGATCTAACTTACATTAAAATGTTACACTGTGCATCACATGCGTTTTAATGTAACCGTATTTATTGACGACGGAAAGGCAAAACAGCATAAACACCATATATTATAATAGAAATACATAACTATAATAATATAATCGTGCAATTTAAATATTTATTATTAAAGTTATTAAATTATTAATAAAAAGGTAAGTATATTAAATCAATTAAATTTAACACTAACATGTCATATCCATATTAATTACAAACATTATAAAATTTCCATTTAGATACCTTTGGACATTGATGTGCAACAAGGCTTCGCTTGCTCAAGGTCGACATTAAACTTCATCATCCAACAGCCTCCATAACGTCAGTAAATAAATAAACTTACGTTACACACTTAACAATACTATCGTAACTAATTTGTGCTTCGGATACGCTGTAGGTACATACAAACAACAACAAACAAAAAACCAAGATTTAACATCAATTAATAATAAATATTGCATCTATACATATGTGCGTAAATAAATAGTATAGGTACATATAAATATTATACTACTTATTTACGTATGTAGGTATAAACATGTACATACATAAAAGCGATTACGTTTCCTGAAGAAAAAAGCGATCTATTGTAACACACAAACTCCGTGTTGTGTTAGTGGCAGTTTTAAGTCTTATAGCGAAAGTTTCAACTACACTTTTGTATGCAAGGGTACTGAAAATATAATTCCGTTAATGCTAAGTTCTCTTACATCCTAATAAGACTTCACAATAACACATCTATTCAGAATTAACGCTTTTCGCTGTTAACACACTGGGCCGTCCCCCCTGTTCCAGCAGCACACGTGTCCCTTTATAGAAAACGCACCCGTAGAGCTATCATAAATCTCTACACTGAATATCGACAATAGATATACAATAGATAATAATTCACAATTCTACCGCCTACTCCTTTTAAAATTGGTAAATTTTGTACTTTTAACAGTCCGTACACACACATCTTAATAATCTTTAGCGATGCATCGACTTTCAGCTCACCAAAGCGATTGTCGCTATTCGGAAATTATTATTTTGGGCAATACTAAAACGACACCCGATAATTCCGAATTTTATGATATTCTTCAATTATTATTTACTTTTTAAAATTTATTTATAACAATAATAGAAAAGGTCCTATAATCGAGGTGAGAATTGAATAGAAAAAAAAACAATGTGATAGGGTTAATTAATAAAACGTATAACAATAGCAAATAAATAAAACAATAATCTTAAGTGGAAGATGGTAATCAACTGCAACAAGATGGTCGCCACACTTTTCAGTCGCAACAGTAACAATAAGACCCATGGCTCAAGGAGGGCTAGCCTCGACATCCGAAATTCCATCCCCTTGCCACGTAGTTCGTGGCCGCGTATGGACGACGACGAATTATAGATTTTTAAACTATTTGAAAAAAATTACGTTAGAACGGTACGTTTTGAACAAAAAATATGGGTACACTAAAAAGCGAGTGAAGCCAATGCAGGAAACTAGTAAACTATTAGCTGAACGGTTACTAATGAAAAAAACTTCAATGTTCCAACAGAGATTTCAATAAAAATTAATTCAACTTCGGGACTATTGTTTACGTATCAGTGTGTTCCGTCACCCGAGCGGGATTATTGGAAAACCGGAGCCGTGCAGTGTGCGTAGGCTCCCGTTACCGTTAAAGTAGTGAAGTGGATTGTTTGATTGGATTCCCCAGGAATTGTCTGCCAGTAAAATTCAGTAAATATACGCACCGGTTGCGTTTTAATAAACTCATAGCCGTCGCCACCCCGACGGTCCCGTACACCGACACATCGGAACGGAGTTCGTTTCAGCGTCATTAATTTCACGTATACCAACGAGTTCCCAATTTCATTTACGTCGTATACACGTGAACTATGATTATTAATAAAAAATATGACAAACACACAATTGCACACGGTTATTCTGGGACGGGGGACGTGAGAGCACGTTAATTAAGATAAGGACGCGTTGTTGTGTCTTCGAACTGACAGAACATGTATTTAATCAAACCTGTTTTAGCGGATGTATATATATACATTATAGATGTCGAGTAAATCGTAGTTCGTGCTACACCTAAACGTCAATTCGGAATGAACAGGACGGACGGAGCCCAGTGCGCCAGCAACTACCAAATCCACGTTACATTGCTAAGACACTTCAATTATATACAAGATTTAATAGTAGTAACTTAAGTATTAGCACACCGACATAACTTTAAGTAAAAATAGTATAACAAATTGTTAATTAAATACTATTATGATTTGGTGTTACACGCGTGTATTTGTACAACACTTCGCCCGGTCGCGTCGCACGCTCGCTAGCGTCACATCGTTGCTAAGATTAATAAGAGTTTTGTACAGTTTCCTTTCCTTATTGTTATATCCCCGGTGGTCCAAGGCGAAGCAACGAGCGCGCGTCTGGTGTCCGCACTGAGCAATGTATGTGACACTTTCAGCGAGCGCCCGTAAGCACCGCGTACAACTTACAGCTAGATTATACATATGCAAGACATATTTGATATGTACTTTATTGCCGTTTCAATATATAGTTATAGGTTCCACGACGGCGGATCCAATCGTAACATGCCTCGCGACATTTCCAATAAGAATTCCTGTTTGCGGAATTTTCATAAGCATTCGCTTTCGACATTAGATTTCTATCAAATTTCCCTTGCGTACGCATTTGTTTACCACGGTTGATCACACAACTTGTCGAAGCGAGTAAAGCGTGTCGCGATTGTACATACTAAGTAAATGTAACCGAACTAATTGACGCCCAACCATATCTTTATACAGTCGTCTTATACGTCGTGCACGTATACAATTGTGGGTATTGCACGGGGTGAGACATGCACGACGTGGTCGTGACAGGCGCGGTGCGAACTCGCTGAAAGCGCGATACAGTCACCAGCCCGTTTACTTTTGCCTGTGTTCTGTTTTTTTTGCATTTGTATCGCTAACAACGCGCCGTTGCGTCGATACAAACATTCTATTGCAACGGACCCACTGTTTAAATAAATACAAAAAACGCACTGGAAACGCGCCGCACAGACATGTTTGAATTGCGTTTCGTGTGCTTTATACGTAGGTACAAACACAAACAATGCGGTTTGTGAACTTGATGATTGCCGCTCGCGAACTTTCCGGTGTGTTACGTGAAACAGTCGCCGTCGCCTTATCCCCTTAGCGATTAACCTAACACTACCGGTTCCTACAAGCATGCTTACACCCTAGCTACGTCACGTTCGTAAATTTACCATTCTTTAACTATAACACTACATATTCTCAGTGTATAACCGGTTAACATCATGCGAGCCGTTTCACAAGTAACCATTGGCCATGTTAGTTCAATTTGTAACTAACTAGTCGAACACATTTA
Source organism: Microceris scylla (assembly GCA_018245595.1). Classification (NCBI taxonomy): domain Eukaryota; kingdom Metazoa; phylum Arthropoda; class Insecta; order Lepidoptera; family Hesperiidae; genus Microceris; species Microceris scylla. The sequence continues at coordinate 6,762 of DWDT01004851.1, forward strand.
AAGTAACATGAACAAAGTCCTAATTCCAATCTAATATCATATATTTTTTGTAACAATTTTCAATAAAAAGGTAATATAATAATTATAACATAATGTAACAACGACTTTTAGAATGAGCGAGCCGAAATCTTAACGAACATATTCTTTATAACGTCCTATAATAATTTGAAATTTTTATATATCATTCAACCGCAGAACCGACAATCCAATACATTGTATCTACATACAGTTAGTTGCAGAAACGTACCTATATGTCCATTATTTAGCTTGTCAATTTATATGTGTAATGAAATTGATTAATTAAATTATTTTGAAACAAATGCGTGCGCATATTCCGATGCTAAGTCCCAAAACTGCATTTCGACATATCTGAAGTACTTTGGTAAATTTTATTATTTTAACCACGTAACCGAAGAGCTGTCGAAATCACACAATGCGATTATTTCGAGAATTAAACGTTCGTAAGACAAAATGTCGTCAATAACATTACATATGTGTATTGCTCTGAAATGTTCGATAAAACAGGTGCCCGTGAACGCTGAGGCACCGCTAGCCGCGCCGGTAAACTGACTTACGATTCATTTAACAATTCGAACAACGTACACGTAACGTATACGTACAAGTTAACGTTAGTGCACATATGTACGTATGTACATAACTAACAATATAAAGACACCGGTGTTACATATGTACACCGGCTTACTTACAATTACGGTAGCAAAATAATTTTTTTTTAAGTCTACATATAGTACTTAAAACTGAGTCTTTTCATAGTATATTCGGTACAGCCACAGCCACTAATTCGTCAAATAATTTTTTAAAACACAAATGTGCTACCAATATAAAAAAATGTTGTCACCTGGTAATAATTAGTTGAAGCGTACAGTTTTCACCACTGAGGCTCGAATGACAGTTATATACACACAAACGTACGTAGTGCTACGACTGAATATATCTATTAATATTCGTTAATACAGTTATATAGACTGGCGGAAGTGCAATAGACGTTTGACTGACATCTGTCATAGAAATGTTTTAGAAAAGCTTGGTAGATATACGAGCTGTCTCAGTTGCGAAAACGGTTTTACGAACTACATTGTAAATGGTCCTGAAAATTCTCTTAACTACAGTGGGGCAGCCGTCGCGGGTAAAAAATAATATTAGTCCTAGACACTGCTACAGCAGTTTATTATCAACATTTAGAAATAGGATTTACACGAACATAACGCGTATATTACCTTTATTTCTAGAGTTTTTATATCCCGAATTCGTGTAGCGTTTGTTGGACGTCCTATTGTATGGACAATTGTTAATTTCGATGTGGGTAATATTTACTTAGTCGTATTGCGACCAATATTAGACCATGAAATCGACCCTCAAAGTCGTTTCACATCGAAGTTTGTGTCCCACTTGTATACCGTTAGTATACACATGAATATATTATTTATATATACTTATTGCTATTCAACTTGTAATTCGTCGTTCACGCGAAGAACTTGCAAACGCAGTGTACACGACCTATAAGTATATCGCTAACTGTTAACAACGCCAACAAATTGTAAACCTTTTCAAATATATATACGGATCTTAATTATTACAACAATAACGCCTGGCTTACGGGTTCCAATGTTTTAAAAAACTACGTATATATATTATATCAATCTTTGAAGCGGTTCGGGACTAACACGACGTCGTTGTGAAATTTTAAACCTTATAAAACACTATATAGTACCTCTCAGATAAGTATTCACTAGGGATGTACACCACACCTACTGTAACAGATTCCTACTTAAGCTAGGTAAAAAAGTCTATCATTAATAAGTATAATCATTAAGGCTCATCGATATATCATGTACGTGTATATAACAAACTATGTATGTATGTATGTGTTTAAAACAATATTATACAAAAATACATGCATCTCAGAAACATTTATTGAACATTATTGCAGCGCGCGTAAGCCTAATGAATATCTAATTTAAGGTTTGTCGTTCAAAATCGATTTATCTTCAATTAGTATACCCCGTATCCGAGTACAGCTCAATTAATATTCCTCATGGCTCTTACGATTTATTATTTATTTCTCACAAGTATTTAGCGTTAATTTGATTTATTCGTATGTCAGAACTGTATTGTTCGATCCACTATAAGATAAAGCAGGAGACACTAATGTATACCACATAAGAACATACATAAGGAAGCAGAAACATTATTGGATTAGAACAATCGGTTTTTTCCAGGCAACCTTTACCAGATGGAGCTTTTATAAGCAAGAACATGTGCAGAATTTAAAACATTCGCCTTAATTATATTTGTATAGATTAGACGACTATAGGTATAGATTAAACAATATTTTTAAAATAGCAACTGTCATTATATAAGTTTCATACATTCGATTTTGGTAACTTGTGTCGTCAATATGCATTTGTGGGTTGACTATAAATTTTTATTTCGTGAAATTTTTGTTCCATGATTAAAAAATTTTTAAGTTAGCTGTTTTGCTGAATATATGTATACTCTGTCTTCCTTCGGTAGATCTCGTTTTGATGGCAGGGGCTTTGAGAATCTTCGGATACGTCAGCGTGTTGCCAGTAGGTAAATGACAGCAGTCAAAATGTATTTCAACTGTCTGAAGCTCGCTGGAGCAATAGTTGCATGATTTTTGTGTGGTAGCAGCATTGAATAGCCGTCACTGAAGATACGAATATTTTTAAAATCCGCAATCAGTACACAGTTTCTATTTCAGTACGTAATGACACGTACATTGAGACTTTCAGTGCAGTGATCTTAAATGTGGTCCACGAATATTACGCTAACAGTTTTATGTACATACATGTGTTTAGAACAAGTGAAGTGTGTTGTTCGGTTAAGAGACGCAAATGCGACCGTTATTGGGTCTAATTGGTAGATACCATTCAGCTTGGACGAGTTCGGATATTGCTCATGCAGCCTTATGTCGCATAATTTATGCCTATACCTAGTATATAATAAGTTGACGATCAAATCGCACGGACTGCGCTGCTAATTTGTCGAGTGGCCGCTGAAGCGATATCGGGCGAATGAGCAGCGAGAGCTCTTTGTGTACTCACATAGATTTTCCTCCAGTTATGCTAATGAGAATTATATAAAAAAGCGAGGTTTTATACACAGCTCTGTTATACTAATTATGAGAGTAGTTTCATCGACAAGAGTATTAGCATTTGTGAATTTTAGATAGGTATAATAATAATTAATTTTAGTATAGGTATACCTTACTGAATTAGGTCTTGTGAAAGACAGTGGAGTGTTTTTAATGTAGGTTGGAACACTACAAGTGTGATTGAGAAACGATGAATAGTTTATATATAATGTATATAGTACGTATGTCGATTAAATTCTTTATATGATCATTCGTTGCAAGCAATTATAATTATTAGTCTATTAGCGAATGCGTAGAATAATTGACACGGCCTATTAGACCAGGAGAGCTTATGAAGCCCACATAATTGCCCACAGCACAAATCAATCGCCGACGGCGAGAGTAAGTACCACATAGTATCCTAAGTTCCTAGCACTAACACGTTGTCTGACTTTGTACCAGTCATAAAGTTCACCATATCACGAAGCTTTACGACATGTCGCCGTCTACGGGCGAACACTACGCATCTCTAAACAGACATCACTATGTAATATTGAGGCGGTTTAAAATTGCACAACGACTTACTGTACACATCTATCACAATATAACAGATTAATATTATTTAACGATACACCGCTAATACTACGCGCCCGACTGAATGTATTGTTCGAGTATAATCGGTATCGGGCTATATCAAAATAAGCGTCAACTCTGTACATCGTGTTACGTTAATGGAATAATAAAGCGTCAAAGATTTCGTTAACGTTAATCGTACACATAATTATTATGCTACATTTGGCAAGATGCTATTTGTACTCATGTGCGCTATAGTGCTAGTGAATTATATAAAGTAGACTGTAGCGAGGTCGTGTGAGGTCTAGTCCGGACTCAGGGCCCCCTTCAGCGGCTGTTCGGCTCTCTCGTCTGTCTCCTTTTGCCTTCCCACATTATTTCATATTCAATTGATACCTTTTTTGTGATTATC
>DWDT01004852.1:0-10864 GCA_018245595.1 Microceris scylla
TTCGACCCGGGAATCGAACCCGGGACCTCCCGATCGGCAGTCGCACTTGCAACCAACACGACCAACGAGGCAGTCATTGGTCACGAGTCACGAGTGTATTTCATTTATAGAAACTAAAAAAATATTTTCATCAATGGTTTAATTTATTAATTTAAGCCTTAACAACACAAAACTATTTAAATAAAGAACAAGGTTAGTGCCAAATAGCATTTTCTACAAGCAGATTTTTATTTTAAGTTTTTCTGTAGCCAGGCCAATTTAACAACTTTTTAAGAACAAACATCTTTAACAAAAGATTCTCTGTAAATACTTACGCCTTGATTTTGTTCGATCTCGAGGTGTAGAAGTCCTGTCCAATCGCTGATTATGCTTTTGAACGTTAGGTTCTGTTAATGGTGGTTCTAGGTTCACACACTTGAGTTTGTAGTTAACTGTAAAAGAATAGTATGTATGTATACATAGGTAGAATAAATAAGCCTTGATAAAAAATTGTTAGTAAAATGTTAAACCTTAAAGATTGCTATGACAGAATAGGATTACAATTGCAATCATAATTTTGAACCATATACATACTTTCAGTTATTGTAAGATTGATTAAGAGAAAGTAAAGAAAAATTAAAGTGAAGATGGCAATAAATTACACTGTGTGAGCTTATATTTTCAATATGTAATTGTAATATTGATCAAATGAAGGACAAAAAAATTTAAAATTATGAAAGACATAAATTACACAATATGTTCTCTATTGCTTACAATAAATATTGTTTCTATATACAGATTCTTTATTTCTCTAAAAACCATTTTATTTATAATAGACAAAATATAATAAGCACAAAGGTTATAATGTTTTAGGGTATTCCAAAGCTCACCAGCTGCAATATTGTCCTGCTCATTGGCCGAAGACAACCTCATGAAGTTATGATGGGGCTCATGAGGTGGCGTGCGATGCTTGCTACTGCTGCCTGATGATACAGAGGTCTTGCTCGAGGTATAACGTTCAGGTTCTGCTTGTTGTCTTCTGTAATGAGAATTTTTATCAAGGAAAATATGTTAACATGCTTTTTTAACTACATATAATGTGTTGTGGTTATGTACAATTATTACAGTTACACATGTAGTAAAATCACTTTTTAAACTGTTGTCAAAAATACTTTAATACTCTCGACGTTTATACCATCAGCATACTTCAATGTGTTAAAATGAATTAAATTAAATCACCTAGTAAACTCTCTAGGCTGGTGCCAGCTGGAAGCGTTGTGGCGCAAGTCCAAGCTGGTCTGCCGGAACGGCTTATCCACACTGTACACAGCTTGCTTTTCTGGATACCGTTCGATGCGGTCCAGTTCTGCTAAGCGGTCCTTGTCTAAGTGTCTATGAGAATAAATTACAAAATAATATATTTTGTTATAATTCACACGACGAAATAAATTTTCATAAAAATAAAATATCTACCAATTATGTCACAGAAACGTTTTATCTACTATACTATATTAAATATGAAATGGTGTCAATTATGTTTCAATTACTTTCCAAAATATCATAAGTTACAGTATCTCACGAAGTAATGCAAGATATCGTTCAATAGTCACGGTCACAGACGCATTAATTATCAACATTGTACTTAAATGAAATTACCTGTCTGAATATCTTTCCCTAGAATGCCTGGACAGGTGGTGGGGTCGCTCGAGGCTGTGCATGACCCTGGAGCCAGTGCCGGCTGCTTCCGTTGCTAACGATATCGACGACACCAGCGAGGGACGCGCTGCTGTTGTCTGTGAAAGGAAATAAAAATATTCAATAATAATCATTTTAGCTCGCCTACTTGTACAGCATGTTTAACTTTTCTAACAGCAAATATAATTGCTAGCGTCGTTTTGGGTTACCAATGAAATAATCTTAACAGATTCAATGTCGAAATTTAGGGAAAGCAATATTTTTATGTATTAGTACTTGGTAGATTATAAGTCGTCACCGACGTACTATAACTGAAATATATAGTTACATAATGGAACATAATTACGATTAAATATGTACGTTAATATAAGAAGCTACACCATGATCAGAATATATTCTATTCAAATCTGCTTGATACGATGGTTAACCAAATATGTCATGAACGATTATCTCAAACATGCTTTCTAAAAATATATGATTTTAAAGTATCGAAATAATCAATTATTTAAAGACAATTTATTTATTTTATTAATGACAATTATTTACATAACTAACACAAGTCGATAATCTACATATATTAATACAACTGGCCTGCAAGAAAGGCGTAGGCTGAGGTTTCTGTAGGGGACTGCCGGGGCTCTGCGGAGACGCCGACTCACACGAAGATCCCCCTGCCGACTGTTGTTTTAACTGTTACAAAATGCATTTTATTTTGTAACACAAACTAAAACACAAAAGTAACCAATACAATAACCTACAATACCCTTATATACATGTTCAAGTCCCACATTTCATTGCATTTAATACAATAATTTACAAACACGTGTCACTTCCATATTGCACGAAAAGGTTTTTAGTCATATACATATATGTAGCAGATCAATCAGATAACTAACATATTATATTCGAGCACACATACATACATATATGCGAGGCAAGATAAATTATCACCAGACGTAAACTTAATATTCCCTAAGCGTTGAAAGGCTTGTTTAATACAAAAACACAAGTATTATTAATATAATCACCGTACCTTGCGTCTCGTTAAAGGTGTACTCTCCACAGACTTGAAGTATTTTTCGTGCATAGAGTCATCAGAGGCGTCCTTTCGGGGAGAAATAAAGCTACCGCTTCGATTTAAACCTAATTAGAAATATAAACCTTTAAATAAATGTAGTTTTATTTATGCTAACATGAAGATATAGTTAAATCAATTACTTTAGCGTAATAAAATAAAACAGATTGAGAATGTTTCCTTTTGTTAATTCCAGCAAATCTATCCCAGTGGTTTCAAAAATACAGTCGTCTCTATATTTTACGGATCATCAGTTCACATTTACAAACACTTTTATCGCTTACATCAACCCTCTTTATCCAGAACCTGAAGCAGAACTAAACTAAACACCTCATTTTTAACATCTATAATTCAAATTTGAGCTCTAGGAGCTGTCATAACTGTACTACATACGACCGCTCGGAGACGAAGAGCAAGAGCATAATAATAAAAACAGGTAACTTCCTAAAAATTTAATAACAAAATAATATCATATTTGTATGCTTTCATTGAAACAGGAAGAGCGCCATTATAATTGTAATGAAACAAGTTGTAATAGCACTAATAGTGTACCTGAGTGCGGGGACCACTTGTCGCCGTCGTGCGGCTGCGCGGCGCCGCTGCGCTTGCGGAGCTGCGGCGTGCACACCGGCACGCTGCACGCCGTCGCGCTCAGCTCCTGCAACACGTATATATCGACATATTACAATACTATATTACTAACCGCCCATATTACTACTTGTAAATAAAATCTAAAACCCGATCTTCTGTTAATTATGTGTTTTTAACGAACTTTGACGATACGAAAGTAAAGACGATATTAATGTTGTTGAAATAAATTTAAGTCCATGTAAGAGAGATCTCCTTCAAAGTAGGCATTGTCCACTCCTCAGGTGTTGCAAATGTCCATGGACGACGGTAACCACTTAGCGTCAGCTTATCCATCTGGCCGTTGCTCAGGCTATACATTTAATAAAGCGTTCTAATAATGCTAAACATATTAAACAGGAAATAGTACCCACGAACATTAATATATCATTAAATATAACTGTAAAAAAAGTAAATTGTTCACACAGTAGGAAATAGCAAATTATATTATAAACCATTAGTTTGATTGTTTTTCAATATATTTTTTTAATGCACAGTAAAGTGAAAGTAAGATCTCTGTTTTCTCTCTACTGACCTGCACTGTCTGAATTTCATGGTAAATACAAATATGTATTACTCTTCTAACACATTTATACCTTATATGTTGATACAAGATTAAATCACGACGGAAATTATTTTGAATTGTCTAGAGTTTACCTGTTTCCGTCTTTGCTGTGCACTGCTAATACTACTGTCGGAAGATCGTCCAGAGTCAGTGTGCCGACAAAGTGGCGTCGTTCCATCTTCACTCAATCGACCTCGACGACTCTCGCCGCTATTTCTGTGCAGTGAAGAAACGAATACATAGTCATTTATGGCTATTGTACCAATTGGTTTTAATCTGGTACAATGTTTTTCAATACATTGTGGTCTTTTTGAAAAACCTAATTTTTCTAACATCTTTTTATATTCAACCCTTATTAATGTATCTGTTTCCTAATTATTAGAAAAAGTACTTTCTTATAATCCCCTGCAAGCAAAGGAAATACAAAACAACTCAACAAATCAGTACACATCAGTTAACTTTGTTTAAGATGTAATATGACACACACATCAAGTATGGGTTACACTAATTCTTTTTTTGCCTTATACTGCAGTATTCAAAAGCTAATGTAAAAACACATTTGAGTTACATAATTTCTCCTATCAAATAAGTATCAGATTATAAACTATGAACTGTCACCAAATTCCTGTTTAGATAAAAATGAAACAATAATATCCTGAACGACCAGATATTACTATATCAAAAAAATGAATGTAAACATCATGTAATTAACATATAATGTATAACTAACTGGAATGCACTATTGATATGCTACGGACTCTTTGACATTGCTTCACTTTACTTCAAATGATCTAAATATCTTATGAAATAATAAACAGGGGCACAGAAGTGCATGTTGTGTAATTCTGTGTATCTGTAATATAGCCTTGCCTTAAACTAAATACTGAAACAATATGAATAAAACAAAATACTACAATCATGACTAAAAAGTTAATTCTATAGCATAACCTTGAGGATGATCTCTAAGAAAAGAAAAAGATAGAATTTAAAAAGTGTAATATAATTGAGGGAAGGTAGAGTGAAAAACAATTCTAAAAGTAAATTTATGATGCATACCTGTGATGATAGTGAGATCTTCTAGTTCTCACTGGACTAGTCTGTGTGATTGTAATACTCTTAGCATTGCCAGGGGACAGCTTGCTAACACTCGCCATAGTACTGTTACCATTGCTACTGATTGGGTCTATTAATGGAGGAACCTGGAATTAAAGTACAAGGTTTAAATTGTCAGAGTTAACTTTACATGCCATAGAGAACATTATGAAAAAAACTAACCTAAGCAGATTCGGCATGATAATTTTCTTGTCAACCATGTTAAATGTTAAAGTGAACATAATCTTTGTAAAGAAAAAAGGGATGTGCCAGAATAATGGACTGCTCCTAAGAGGATCTAATTCTAAGGCACTAGGGTAAGAGTGTTATGCAGCAGTAACACAATTATCACTTTAATATGGCTATAATATGCACTTGTGTACCAATGTTTAAAGTGATAGCCCTAGATTGATTTAGTTCTAATTAAGGTCACTTACAGGTAAGCCTCTATTGTAGAGAATCTAATTGGAGCATCCCATATTCTTAAATTTGTTGTCATTAACACAGTGTTATGATAGACTAGAATACAACAGGAGAATAACTATTGATTCATAACATGAATAGAATAGGTGTTGTGTATATATTTTATCCATAGGAACCAATCCAAGAAACATACAAACAATACTAAAAAAAAATTTTATATTTCATACACATTATATAGACAACTTAATACACTGTGTTATACTCAGTAAACTCTTAAACTAAAATAGATTGAAATATTTTACAAATAGGAATTATGGAACATGACCACACACAACCATCTATCCCAAAATAGGGAGATCTTATGATGTGATAACTAGCAGCTCATGAACTATATATATATGTATACACATATAAATATATATATACTTCTGTAAATACACTACCATTCAAAATTAACATTTATATTAAATGTGTCTCTATAGACACATAGATACTTATGAACTATTTTTACATATGTAAATAGATACAAAAGATGCAATTTTTCAAAAAAAGGAATATCTATACAAGTGATCTATCTCTTGGATCAATCTATAGCCAATATTTGAGGAGTCATCAATACAAAGATGAATCATCTAACATGAACCGGATATTGGACTTAAAACCCTAAGTACAAGAGCCCAATCTAGTATTTCACGGTTGTCACACTGATTTAAAGTTAAAGAGATGAACAAGCATCTAGAATTTCCTTTGATATGTAATCATAATTACGTACAGACATTGGTTATATGTGAAAATGTCCTCAATATGTTGAGAGGTGTTAAATTTAATATTAATGTAATGTTAAACTGATTACTTAACTAATTTCCAGTAGACCATAAAATAAGTATTAGGGTCACAAACATCAAATTTTAAAATCACTGAGGTTGTCTAAAATACATAATGAACAATACAACAATTGAAACTAACAACCTTTATTCCAAAGTATTACAATGTCACACATTGTGATGTATACACATAAAACTATATAGAAAAAATGGGCCCATTATAAAATAACTACAGGTCTTGTTTAATACTTCATTTAAAAAGTATATAAAAAGTCAAAGATATATTTCACTGTTCTAATAGATTATGGTGAAAATATCCAACAACAATTCACTACCGAAACATGCTGAGATGTCTAGAAACATCCAAAACTATATGTACAAACACATACATTGGCAAATACTGGTGGTGAGCAAAATGGACTTACATAGGGCTGTATCTGGGGAGCTGCCTGATTGGTTTGGGTGGAGGTCTCTCGCCTTTTTTGTGGGTCTGTGTTCTGTTTTAATGTTTGTAATTTTGCTAAAGGGATTATGTCACAATCGGTTGGCCTATGCCACACAGTAGTCTGCAAACAAAATAATACAAGGCACAACTGAAGCATGTCATAGAAATAATTTGCAAACAATGAGCAATAGAAAATAGGAAACAGAAACTAACCTGTGTGGATGCATTATAATAGTAAAATCTATGGGTATTTATGTCAAACAGTTCCCACCATTGTGATGAGTCTGTGCGTTTTACCTTCACACCCTGCAATATAAAATGACATAGAACTTTATATGAATAGTTAAAATTCGTATAGTAATTGTGAAATTTTTAAATTTCATTACAACGTAAATTGTGTACTCTAAATCAAAAATTTAAAAGGAGTTGATTCCAATCTTTCTTTTCTTGATATCCTGAATAACGCAATTCGAATTTTAGCAAAATTTTACCTCTGGTGGGTCCCAAACACATTCGCCTGTAGTTAGGTTAGCATACATATGCTCCTTTGTCTTCGGCTCGATGATTTCCACCCATTCCACCCTAGAATAAAACATTATCCAAGTCTTTACTTTACCGCAGGAACGCTAACGGACAGCAACAAATGAATTCAGGGCGTGACATTAGCGATTTCCGTATACTTTATTGATTTTGCAACTTTCTACCGATTACGGAAGTATTTCACTGTCAATACATGAATACTTAGAAAGCGCAAATTACCTCTCCGAAGACATTTTTAGGAAATTCGCCAGCTGTCCCAAACTTTAATCAGCCATTATATATGATATATCAAGAAACTAAAATACGAGCAAGAGCAATGGGTTTGGGAAATCATCCATGTTGAGTGTTTACTTCATCCCACAGATTGATGAAAATTATAGTTGAATGCACAGATAAACGCCACAAAAAGTGTAACAGATAAAGATAAAAATTTATTAATGCTGATATACATGATCTACAAGAGGCAATAAATTTCATGATAGATATATCTAATTTATGATACACAAAACAAAATGAAAAATATTTTATAAGGCCTAACACATTATGCAATTTTTAAACCGCGCCTGCGAAGTTAAATAAATAACAAAGTAAAGTGATTTTTGTACATAGTAGCTTAGTCAATTGAAAAATATTTTTTTATAAATATAGTGATATGTACATAGAAAATTAAAGATAATCTAACTAATATTTGATATCCCTTTGAAATAAATTGATCGCAGCCCTTATCTATAAAAAGTACTTTGTTTCGTTGGCAATCACCATTCTTTGACAATTCACTTGACATAGAAAGGGTTGCACATAATGTTTATAGCAAGTCTATATCGGTTATCAGTTTAGAGTTCATGGTTTAGAGTACGTTCAAAGTATAAATATATAAACGCTTAGAGAAATTTTGTTTCAAAATTTCTACTTTGAATACCTCTGAGATAATAAATATTTATTATTTACTCTATTTATACTTCTGTTTACATCCGAAAAAATTAAAAGACTATAATTATAGTCTTTTAATTTTTATAATTAGAAGTTTCTAATAATTAGAAGTTTCTAATGTGCATAGATAGATCAATAAATAATTTCCGTAAAATATATATATCTTTTTGTAATAATCCCGAATAAGTACTTATATCTCATTTTATTCCAGTAAATATAAAGCCTCCTTAGAACAATATTCTAGTTCCAATTAGCTAAAAACTTCCGAATTATCGAATCATAAAATATTGGAGTTTCACTTGTAATGGGCAAATACAAATATCGTTGCTTTTAATAAACGACAATTATGGCAGGTTACACGCAGGAAATAAGATTATTTGTCACCACACATTCTATGAAGGTGGTGAGAGCAAAGCTTTCCTAGGCAGATCATAAAACGTGGTGAAAAAAAAATTTAAACTGTAGTTTTTAAACTTACCCTAGATTCATTTAGTTTATGTACTTCAACCGGTTATATCAAAAATACTAACGAAGGTAACAATAGGATACGATTTGTGACTAAATTTTAATATTGTATTACATCTTGTAACAAGTATAATAGGGTACTTTTAAATCCGGGTATTGTAACTGTGACGATATGTATGTCCCCTCACTACAACCTACAGTAATGTCTTAAATCTTGCGTTGCAAACTTGCAACTTCCATTTCCTACGTAAATTAACTGAACATAACTCGTTTGTTGCAACAAACGTATCATAAATTTTAGTAAGTACATATTATAGTAAAATTTATATATTAGTTTTGTTGTGCAGCCAAAGCAATATTAAATAAATGTTGCGAACGCTGACTAATAACCTTACCAAATGCCGGCGAGGAAATATTGCTGATTCATTTATTAGTAAATACATTCGCTATTCGTCAGGGAAACCCGCAACTAATTCGGTGCAGTCGGCTAAAATTGTTACTGGTCAGTACTCTGCCATTTGCATTCGTTACCGATACGAGAAAATCATTAACATTCGGTAATCTTTCTTTTTCTAAATTCATTAATAGAATCCAATAACCACCATCGCGTACAACAATATTGTTAAATAGATTTTTATAGATTTAAATAGATTTTTCCATATTCCGACAGTGGAATTATAATTATATGGCTCGATTACTATTTTTATCGTGTTTTAAACAAAAAATTTCTTTTCGAGAATTTCGCGACAAACAAATTCTTTCTTTCTTTGCTTATCAAACAGTGATCAGATAATTTTTATTAAATCGTTTTATCTTTTTAAACATGTGATTGTACTAAATTTTTTTATTTTATTGAATGTTAAATTTAAAAACGTTTATTATTCTAAGAGGGAACAGTGTGCTAGAGTACTTACGGTATATTATTTTTGCAGCAATGGATGATAAAAATGCATTTTTGCTGCCGAACAATCAAAAATTTGTTGAATTGGATAGTTCACAAGCATTTACAAATTTGACCAAGACTGAGAAACTGTACGCACACTATTTGAGTCAGGTCAGTGGTCATTACATATTTGGGTCATTACATATTTAAAGTTACCATGCACTATTTGATGTAGTGAAATCATTCTCGAATTCATGTACATCTCTGATTTGTTACTGCTATATAAATTGAAACATTTTACATCAGCTGATTTAAATTTATATCTGTAAAAAAGGGTACAGAGAAGAAAATATTAAGGGCTGATGTTGGGTTCCCGGATTAAGATTCTTACTCACATTTTATTTGGTACTGTGTGTATACACAATCTAAAATCATTGTCTTAATTAAATATGAATACTTATCAGTTAGAGAGTCCACTTACCCTTATCTATGAAATAAGATGTATTGTTATAGCTGTGTAATTCTTAAACTGTCATTATTATTATCAACCTGTCTTAAGTGCTCTGTGATCCCCAATCAGCATGCACATGTCTGGAATACATGTAAAACACCTTTATGGGATGCCTATGTCCAGCAGTGAACTAGACAGACTAAAGATATGTTTTCACATTCATGTTAACACTTCATACATCCTCATACCACTGTCAAATTCCTACAATTATTTACCATAATATAATGTTTTTAGGCAGCTTGGAATGGAGGTCTTATAGTACTTGTCCAAACTAGTCCAGAATCACCAAGAATATTCTCACTATTGCATAGAATATTCATAAGTGAACCTCTTGAAGAACTTAAGTCGTCAGCATTAAAAGCGGGAGTGTCAGAAGATAACTTTCAAGTAAGCTATACTCAAAGTATGTTCTGTAAGATTGAAATTTTGCAGAAATATAGGTTACTGTTTTTGCATAATGCATATTAACACAAAGCTGTAATAGTCTAGTGGCTTAGTGTTAAGCGTGTCACTTCAATGTTCCTGGTTTTAAATCCTGGTGCACCTTTACAATAACTTTGTGTTTAATAATTAAATAACAATTGATTTAATAATGGAGGAAAGTATTAGAAACTAGCACACTTTAGGATTCTTCATAATAGGCTGTATGAAGTCTGGCAACTAGTACTTACACCTTAGCTTTCTCATTCCGAGATAAAAACATGTCCAACAGTGGAAAAATAATGTTTTGATGACATGTGCAATGTGAATGTTATCATTAAGAGATTACTTTTTTGTAAATACAGTATATTAGAGCAAGAATCTGCACTG
>DWDT01004853.1:0-10863 GCA_018245595.1 Microceris scylla
TCATTCTCATCATTATCATTCTCATCATTATCATTCTCATCATTATCATTCTCATCATTATCATTCTCATCATTGTCATTATGAAATTTTATTGTTCCACATTTGGTCTCTGATCTCATAATGAAAGAGAAGACTATGTTCTACCATATTATAAGTAGGTACATTGTAAAGAACTGCAGAGTTACTCATAGGTGCCTCTTACGACACGCTGGTATCCCAGCATGCGATCGGGGGATATGTTCATTCTCCGCCGCGACACAGATAACAGGCATTTAAATACCTATAGAGATTTTGGCATTCGGTGCTCTCTGCCTACCCTGTAAGGGACCTAGCGTGATATTTATTTATTTTTTCGTATTTGATGAGCGTGGCAAAACTACAACATATATTATTTCAGAAACAAACCCGTCATATACGAATTGCGTATTAAAAAATGTTACGTAAACCCATGGAAAGTTTATTCGTACCGCGTCGGTGTGGGCTCGCGGAAATGAATAGCGCACCGTTGAATGGTTTCGTTGATCAATTGTACAGATATAGTCATACGTTGTATGCTAGATAAGCCACTAGTGTGCCAAGGTTGTATCGGTGGATGGAGACTAAGCGATTCGCTATGGAAATTTAGTTCCTTATACCAACATGGTGCCAGCAGATGGGGAAAAATAGTTTGAAAAAGTTGACTTTCTTAGCGAGCTTAACAGTAATAAATAATTCTCGTAATATTTATTGTTTCCCGTAACATATTATTATCTTGACTTTTTTATTTTTTAAGTCATTATTTTTCGTACCCAATGACGTGACTTCGTCGGCGGTAAAATAAACTATTGCTGACTGTATGGAATAAGTTCTGAAATTGTGGTTCAAATAATCAATAAAAAAATTCCAAAATAGTGTTCAATATTTATTTATTTATCATAATTAGCATCAATCGTCCCCTTTTCGTTCAATTATTGGACAAGGGTCTACTTTTATAATGATATTAAAGCCATACTCATCCGCCTCAGCCAAACGCGGGTTGGCAGGCGTGATACCTTATTATTTTACTGAAATCTAGTACTTCAAAATCTTGTCATCCAATGTATTCTGTGGAGAATAGATAAAAAGTGGTAAAAATTAAGTACAGAAAAGGATGTAGCAAATAAAATTTGTATTACGGTTGTAGGAAATTTTAAATTATGTAATTTATTTGCACTAGAATACTATGAATTAAATATCTATGAACTACAGTTATAATCCATTGTGGGACATAACCGTAACTGCGTAACACGTTTCACCAATCACGAGGGAGTGTACTACACTCCTCTGACTAACCCTTCGGGGATTACAAGCGTGATGTTACGTTTTTACAGTTATAATCAATCTATGAAAAAAAAATTATTCTACCACTTTAATAAAAAATGTATTTAGTAAATTGGATTTATGCGAAGCACAAGAAACTCCCGGCGTGTTCCATCAAAATATAATGGCATTTTATTGGTTTTATTCGTATGTAAAAACGTACTGTTCATTCAGGAATATAAATGTCATCGTGAGGTTTCTCGTGCGTACCCTCAGGACTGAATTAGGCGGAGACCGTAATATGTGATTGTTAATATATTTTAGCCTTTTAACTACGTATTATTACCACTAAAAATATAATTTAGATATTATTTAAACCGCACACCAATATTTTAAACAATCTCTAGATTTTTATACATATTAATCGAGACGGTATATTGCTGTGATATTTACACATAATACAAGATTATATCTTTGAAGGTTTGGAGTAGTCGTCGACTAGTAAATGTAATAATTAATAACTTATTCTTAATAACTGCCATTATTAAAAAATCCATTTTTAATAGCTGTAGTAATTCTTAATTGACAGTCTCGTTGGTCGAGTGGTTGCAAGCGCTACTGCTAATCGGGAGGTCCCGGGTTCAAGTACCAGGTCGGTTACTATTGTATTCTTCTAACTTAGAATTTCTAGTAGTGACTCGGAGTCTGGATCTGTGCCCGGTGTATGACGTGAAGTAATAATTAAGAATCAATTGTTAATAACTCTAAATAATTATCAATCTGTTGTTAATAACTGTAATAATTATCAATCTTAATTACAGCTCCTAGTCAGCTGTAATTACAGCTTCTAGTCGATATCCATAAACGGAACATTAAAATTGTGTAGCAGCTTTAAAATAAGAATATTAGAAAGTTTATACGATGTAGCGTCAAAAAAGTCGCAAAAGTAAGTTTTATTCCTTCGTACAGCAGTGCCAGCGCTTACTTGTCGGATTTGCAATTTGTGGATTAAAAGTGTTTGTTAATGGAGTACAATTTCATTTGTTGGTACATATTTTTAACTGTAGAAGTTCTTCGCTTCTCAAGACTCTGCTCAACTTCTTAAAGTGCCTCTCCATCGCGTTACGGTTAGAAGTCAACTTCACATGCATTTCTCGATTTTCTGTTAAATGATATATTTCATAAGCACTCTCAATTGCGAGCCACTCTCATATATTACGCATCCATGTTTTTATTAAATATTTACTGCCAAGATTCGTGAATCCGAACTGTTTATATACGAATTTTATATTTACGTGTTAGTTTACGTGAACTTACCTTCAACCCGTAGCAAGGGCTTCGTGTAAATAGAAATAAATTCAGTTAAGTGCCCCATAACCCATTACGATGGGGCTGATCGTAAACACTTTAACCTAATCGAATGTTTTTATTGACTATCATTTTTCTGATCGAGATAACTTTATAATAGCCCAGGTAAAATTATTTTGTATAACGGTAAAAGCATTAAAGGCGTCTTAATTCATTACTAAGCATCTAAAATTTGGTTTCAAATTCCATAGTACTAAGTTCAAACAAAATTCCGACGTAAATGTGTCGTTGCCTTTCAAAGTTAAACATGCCCTGGAGAATACGACGCCAAGTAACTTAGAATACCACTGTCATTTGTTTAAAACACGACACGACAAGCTAGCTAAGCTTAGTTAGCATTAAAAATAGAATGCAGTATAAGTGCTTC
This sequence comes from Microceris scylla, assembly GCA_018245595.1. NCBI lineage: Eukaryota > Metazoa > Arthropoda > Insecta > Lepidoptera > Hesperiidae > Microceris > Microceris scylla. Next base: position 3,014 of record DWDT01004853.1, read on the forward strand.
CGTGATCGAAGGTTATACGGAATTGTACAACATTTAAAACTAGGTGCATCTAGATTCCAATAAAATCTTTTATTTTTCATACGGTGTAACAGGCAAGTTAAAAATAATAACTCGCTGTTATTTCCACCTATAGCATACGAGTATAATGCAAATCTACTTATATAGTCTCGTAGCACTGTTGATTATTGTAGCAAAAACTGCTACGAATGCTACGCTTCTAGCTTTAAATTCAAACAGAAAATGCTTTGCTTTGTCATATCGCTCTGAAAATGTAATAATTCCGGACGAAAAATTTCACATGAAAGCGAGGATGGTCTTCACATGAAAGTAAGGATGAAAGTAAGGATGGTCTTCGCATGAAAGTAAGGATGGTCTTCACATTCCGTTGTTATAAATTAAAAAAAGAACAGATCAACAGTTATGGAATGTTTTTCTAAAAATATTTGGTACTAGCTGTTTTCTCTGATAAATCCTAAAATAATAGAAACTGTGATGTAAAAATCCGGTGCTATCGCTCAAGAACTGAAATAACATGTTTTTGTGTGAAAATGTTTATTTTAATTGCGTGTTCTCACACCCACGCGCGATTGCGAGACGTTAATTATTGGGACCTACCCACGGTACGTTCATTATGACAGAAATGAAATCTGAAATTGTAATGTATTTTAGTTGTTACCGAACGGTGTATCAAAATTGTTTTTATCGTAAAACGACAACTCGACGGTTACTTGTGATTTTAACTGAAATTTTGCGATTTCATTTTATATTTTAAATATATTGCCCACAACATGTGTAATGGAAGCAAAACTAAAATAATCGTGTATATTTTTCTATTAATAATTTAATATTATAAAAAAAGTCTAAATTACCACCGCTCAGACGGTTCTAAGTTCGTTATCGCTGCTTAGTACAAATGAAAATTTAATTAAAAATATTGAAAGTATAATGCTATATCAGTTGAAAAACACTTATTAACTATTCTCCTATATGTATATTTAGTATGTGTCTACCATTTGTGGAATTGCATTTGAATCGTAATGTATGTAACCTACATATTTAAAATGAACACGATATATTTTCGAAAAATTACTCTCCTTCGCGTTTATCTGAACGAAATCACTTGTATTTAACATCATCAAGGCAAAATAATTTCATATTGTAATAAGCTGTTCTCCTATTTGCGCGAAACATCTGGAACGCGATCTACGAGGCTGCAAGACGAGTCCAATAATTGCCTGAATTAATAGCCTCATTGTAACATACATTAAAATATTTAAAACACAATACACGTTATTTTTTATTAGAGGAAATTAGAAACCCAGGAAGTACAAAGTTTTTACTGCATATAACTCCAATTTAATTTATTGATAAAGCATGAAGTTGTAAGGCCCTAGAGTTTATGAACGATTATAGAAACATTATTCCATAAACAACAGCTTGTAGCAATATGAAGGAAGTTTTAAGTAGACAATAGAGAATTTAATTTTCATATTTATACCTTAGATAAACATATGTTACAGTTCAATAGATTAAAATAAGTATACTCGTATTACGTATTCTATCCATTGTTGATTACTGACCGTATAACCCTATAAGAACGTGTTTCTAAAAACACTCTTCAATAAGGAGTCACAACGAATTAGTACTTCAGATGTGCGGAGTACTAATCGTATGTCAATATTCCCTATTCCAAAATGTTTTCAGGAGTAAAACATAAGAGAATTGTGTGCGTTTTAAACTTAATTGCTGTAACGGCAGAGAAAAACTTCGTAAGCAAACTTGCACAGTTTAGAATCCTCCGTAATATTCTCTAAGACCCGTGGACTGTGTCTAATCCTAATGACCTTAATCCTTCTTATTTCAAAAAAAGAACCGTGTTCAATAGGTAAATGATAATAATTTGATGACGATGGTCGTAAAACATTACTTTTTAAATCTGCAATGTGTAGAAGTATGCATTCTTTAAACAAATCCATCAATACAATGAAGATAGATTTGACCTAGAGAACAATATTGTTTACGTAATAAATATATACAATATTCTTTCCTAGGTTGTCAGTTAAAATCAATTAAGTAATAAATCTCTACCCTGCCATTTGGCGTTTCGTGGGTGCCTACATTCATGATTAAATTGTGTACCGGCCTGAACCACGTATGTTTTTTCGGGATAACCCGATTAATTTCGGACCTAACCGAGGTCTTTCTGCATAAGTTCCCGGCAATCGCCGTGAGGTTACGACAGAGGTCAATGCTCATACGTAAATTAAACCGCTACATGATTTAATCAAATATTTATTACTTACATAAAATTGATCCTTCAAATTAAAGTAAATTTAAGATTTTACTAACTATTTTCTATGATGATCCAATAACAACAAAGTTAAAACGATTATATCTAGCACCGATATAAATTACGAATACTAAATAACATTATTTTCCGTTGATAATGTTATTGAAAATCTATTTAACAACATACACACACAATTTCTAACCCGAACTGCATCAAATCATTACATTATTAATCGAGTTTGGCACGCAATATGCGGTACCCTTCGTAACATCGATAAATTACATTAAAAGGATTGTAATGAAATGTCTCAATTACCTACTGTCATCATTATGACATATTGAAGCGGTAATGACAGCGTGATCTCCCAAAGTTTGTAGACGTCTCTCCAGAAACAAAAGCTGAAATTTTGCAATAATATAAAGCCTTTCATTTACATCATCGTACGCCGTTTTAAAAGAAATGTTTCAGATTTCGTTTCTTCAAGCCGCGATGCGAACTAATTAAAACGACATTAAAGGGCTCTTTTATACTTTTTTAAAGCCGGCTTAAACAGTACGAGTACTTTTTTGTTTTGCCACAAAGAAAATGACAGCAAAAATGTTCTAGAGAACAACTTAATAAACCAGCTTTTAGTAACACAACACAAACTGCTTAGTCGACCTCAATGTCCTTTTTCATATACATATACTTATGTACCTACAATAATTAAAATATAGTTTCTTATTTTTAAATATAAATTGATATGTAATCTTAAAGGGCAATCAGTCATATCGTTTCATTGGTTTAGTTTCTTAGGGATTTTGATATGTACCTATCTTGCTTTTTCAAGACGTTATATATGTTATTTCGAGATGGTAAAACTGAACATGTGAATCGAAAGTAGAAATACTAGTATAGAGCCACGAGCATGAATATAGACCATTTGTAAATAATTAAATACTACAGTACTAGCACTTGTGCGAACGACCGTCGGATACAACAGGTTTAGGACTGTAATAACAAACTAAGGAGTTGTCTGTCCAAAACGGCTCCTCTCTCAGAGTAAAAAGTTTGAATTTTAGTATCCCCCACGGCTAGCCCACCAGTTCAAAGTCACTCAGCGAGCTATGCTCGGAGTTTCTCTGAAGGATAGGATCAGAAATAATACTATCCGACAGAGAACCAAAGTTATCAACATAGCTCAAAGGATTAACTCGCTGAAGTGGCAATGGGCTGAGCATATCTGGCGGAGAACCGACAACCGGTGGAGTAGGCAAGTTCTAGAGTGGAGACCGCAGCTCGGCAAACGTGGTGTAGGATGGCCTCCGGCTCGGTAGGATGACGATCTGCAGGCAGACAGATGCTGGATGCGACAAGCCAAGGACAGGGCGCAATGGCGCTCATTGGGGGAGGCCTATGTCCAGCAGTGGACTGAGATAGGCTGATGATGATGATTATGATCATCCACGGTACCCAAGTGCTGGTTGACACATTCTAAGCTCTTAAAGAAATAAATCGTGTAGGTTTGCACTCATTATTTATTTCCACCTTTATAACTATTGATATTCTATTTTAAAAGTACACATAACTTCGAAAAGTAAGATGTCCTTCTGAAGAATTCGACCCCTGGATTATGGAATAGGATGTGGAATTCCAAAACATTACTTTAGCGCTACCAGATAAGTGAATTATCTATACAAGTTAATAGAAAGTACAATTCGTTGAAATGAATAGCGAAATATTTTACTTCCTTCAAAGTAAGGTTAAGCCAATAGTGACTTTATTCAAAGCGAAGCAAAAAGTTATAGCTATAAGAAACTTTCTTCAAAATCTCTCGTTTAAAATGGCTTATGCAGCGTTATTGGATATTAAACTCTAAAAGTTTTAATGGATATTAACCATTCAAACACTTCAAAGCTAAACATACGTAACAAGTACAAATTCGTCGTATGACAAATATTTTTACATTTTCGTCATCGTAATCGTCATCATCACCGTCGTCGTCATCGCCATCAGCTTATCTCAGTCTACATTTTAAGATCACAATCAAAATGTTATTAGTTTATTTTCGTCGATATAAGTATATATCTACGTATGTATATACACATATGTACACTGATATTTGACGAGGTGTCGCCTGCCACTCCGCGTTGACTTCACATTATTGCTTTTCACGAATTCTATTGCATCGCCCTGGCTGCATCTTACTGAGATGTCAAGCTAAACTCTGCTTAATATGCTCGACCATATGTGTGTGAGTTCAACTTTCATTGGAATGTTATATCTCCGAAACTATGCATTTTTAAATTTGTTAATGTAAACTTACAATCATCATAGATTTACAGATTATAGACAAAGTTTCAGTCTAATCAACTGAACAGTATCTTTTTTTTCGATTAAAGTTGTATGATATCTATTAAAATAACACATTCATCCCATTTTGTTTATTAGTATAGATATATTAGATATAGATTACTGATAATAGGCTCACCACCTACTTCATTGTGTGACGTTAATATCACTGGTGAAAGGTGGGAGTGTTTTACACTCCTCTGCCTACCTCTTTGGGGCTTACTGGCGTCGTCATGTTATGTATTACTGACAAAATAGGTTCAACAAATATATGTAGTTTCTCGTTATTCGAGTTCTAAAATCAAATATGCAACTCGCCTTTATGCCGTTGGACTGCAATTAGTCTGTGCTAATAACATTCCGCTAATTGACACGAACATTTGTCACAGAGGCTATAGAGTTTCGTGTTTCAGTTAGTGTATAGAGCGTAACACTGACCTGCATACATTTTGAAATTTTCATTATAAATTATCATCAAAACCATGAATAATTTTAAAGACAATTATAATTTTTAATAATGTACCCACAAAACTTATTCAATTTTCTTTCGTGAATTATGACAATATTGATAAATTCTAACAACGAAAATGAAAATCGACAATTAATTTTGATACTATACCGGCTGATTGCGGCATAGCGCAGCCTAAATAGACACGGCTAAATGTGCTGACTGCTGACGGGCAGCAGCGTCGGCGGTGCGAAAAGCCGTGCCCTGCGATCTCCAACCCGCAAGCCCAGCGTGGAAATCACGGGCATAAGCCCCTTTTGGGGGAGGCCTATGTCCAGCAGTGGACTGAGATAGGCTGATGATGATGATGATCATGATTATACTGCTGACTTGGAGCGCCGTCCAATCTAATAGTGTTCACCCTTAAAACACTGTTGTATCGTAGCAGAAATAAATAAAACAATGGTATATTAACAGTTAATCTCGTGTAAACTCTTTGCCGATTTTAAGTACTTGGCATTCTGCCCACCAAATACGACCGCGTCTGTCACACGAGCTCCAAAACGATTGTACACAGAACCCATTAAACCGCCACAGACAAATTGAAGCTATATCAACATCAAACGGAATAAATTATCAATTAATTGGAATCGATAATGCGATCGGCGAATAATTACGATACTTACACGGTATAATACGGTATAATTTATAATACAGTATTATACCATGTTACTATTAAAGTAGTTTCTTAATTACTGTTGCCATGGCTTTTTAATATGGGTTTCCAATTGACCCATTCATTATTCTTCCAATCCGAACTGGTATCCACCATTCCACCATCCCTTCTGGATAACAAATAGTATACATCAATCTGCATTGGAACAGGGTAGCCCGGTGAGTTTTCTAGCTACGTACTTGAATTCGTTCAATCCAGGGTTAAAAAGCGCCTTTTTCTAGACAAATACCTTTTTAAGCTGATTTACTTTATTATACATTTATATTAGATTTCTAGTTATGCATATGCAGAATTAAAAACATAACTTTGGAATTACTTGCATGTCCATTTATTTTTAAGGTGATGAATATAATAATAGCTAAAGGGTATGCAAATATGTTTCTTTCCCATGAAAAACGGTGGGAATATATGTAAAACCGAATTATTTGATTTTAAAATCTCCTCCCAAAGGCGCTAATCGTTTTAAATCACATTGTTTTACCTGCTTCTATCGTCTTATGACGATTAAGTAAGCTTGGGACGAAACTGTTACTTCGGATAAGGCTTACATTTGTCTGGATCTATTCCTAAAACAGTTCACGTTTTATCCGTAGCATTCTTTACTAACATAACGTTTTAAAACTTTACAAACAGTGCTTCGCATACTATATTTTATAGAATGTGCTTATGTTGGTAGCAATGAACTATTTTGCAAGTTATTTTGTGTATTTTATGGTACGTGCCGGCATTTTATTATATCGTGCACACTAGAAATAAAATCCAGCTTGAATATTATTTGTTTTGCATTTACTTTATAAATATATAAGCATTTAAGTATAGTTTGCGTGTAAAATATTTTTGTATATCAAATAAGTAGTCGTAAAAAATGTGCTAAAGTAAACTACACATTAAGTTTAATATATACTTCTATATATGCTATTTTACTTAGTACGTTTAATTAAAACAACGACAGACATGTGGTGATAATTTCACACTCCTGTATCTGCGAGGGTCTGGAAGATGAATCCTAGATATCATAGCATCTTTGACAAGCATAGATCTTGCATGATCAAGGATAGATCTTTGATAGCATCTTTGACAATATAATGTTAGGTATGCTTTAGTTTAGAATAATAGTAATTTTCTACTTCTATAAAGATGAAGAGACATATATATTATGTGAAGACCTGTACGTGTACTACATTTCCAAATAAAACTTTAAGGCTGGCTAACACTGTCAACTCTTACTTGACCATGCGTAGTAGTCCATTGTTTTAACCTCTCTCTCCCCAAGAATAAGTCCCAATCTATCAGTGAAACGGTATAGGAATTAATAATGAGGATGTCTATAACGATATTAAAAAAATATTTTAAATATTTTAATAACTGCAGGTACTTTGAAAAGGAAATTAGACAAATTTATAAAAGAAATTAAAAAGGTTAATTAATTTCTGCCAAAACTTAAAGCCAATTATTCCCGATTGTTCTCTGCCCAATCCATAGGTGACCTAACGTAACGTTATGATAATAATATAATTAACTTGCCTCATGAAAATATTCGCCGTTTGATTAATATAATCACTGTGTGTAATAATAGGATTGGGATTAATGTTACAAAGCGAAGTATCGCCATTTGTAGCTATCCCAAGAGCAATATAAAGGGAATTTGCTCAACTTCGACGGGTTTATTATGTCCCATATCACATATCAAGGGATAACGAGATGTCCATGTGGTCGCAACCCACCTGCCTCTGCTGTCTGAATATAAACTTGTTATTATTAATCATCATCAATCCAATTTATCGTTCCACTGCTGGTAAAATGTCTCCAGTCAGAATTAGAAAATAAAAGATTATGGTCTTTGTATGTATAAACTAGCCAAGTTTTGGCTGACAGGTTTGTCTTTTTGAATGCGTCTATTGATAACGTAACATCAAACGTAACATCACGCCTGTTATCCCCGAAGGGGTAAGCAGAGGAGTGTAGTAGACTCCCAAGTTTCACCAGTTACGTTTAAGTCCCATGGAATAGGTGGTGAGCCTATTGCCATGCATCGGGCACATATC
>DWDT01004854.1:0-10862 GCA_018245595.1 Microceris scylla
TATATAAATAATAGAATTCGGCCGTCCCTTTTTAGATCCCTACAGCAAAAGGTGGGGCACGACCTTTTTACATTGTTTATTAAATAACATTGAACTTACATTGTGTTTCCATAATCCGAGTAATTGTTTACGATATTACACTGTCATAGTGCACAATAGTGTGTTAGGGGTAGGGACACGGAAAAAGTATCGATGCTTTGTAGTATCGAGTACTTTGCGTTTGGATACCGATACTCTTAAACTCGATACTTTATATGCGATAACTTTACTCGTTGAGTACTTTTAGGCATGTATAGTATCGACATTTTTTCCGATTTTTTGAAAAACAAACCAATACAACAACAAGGACATTCTGAAAAAAAAATGAAATAAACCAGTACTTATGCACAGGTTCACCACTTTCCGTAGATCCTTTGAAACAATGGGAAATTATGAAAGTTGGTTCGCCGATAAAAATCCGTTAGTAAATTTGGATACTAACCTAAATCTTTGGATAGAAATAACTGATTTTGTTCCATACTTAGCACTAAAGCATGCTCAGTGAAAATATACGCGAACCACAAATTGGCAAGTTGTATGTCTCTGTAGAACGACGGCCACTTGTCACCACTTGCCAAAACGATTACGCTAATAGAAGAATTGTTTTGACTTCGTATATTTTAAGAAAATATTTTGGGATTACAACTGTGCCAGGACGCTTCTTATAACATTTATATATATATAACATATTATATTTTATCTTTATATAAAAGAACACAATTTAGCATTTATATAAATATGATGATTGCTTGGGAAATTTTATAACGTAACTCTTAGTACACATTATCTGTGATGCACAACAATAAAAACATTTTGGATCCTCCCACACCAATGGTCCCGTCCATTAACTATGAATACACAATTCGACTCAATAGCCGGCCCACGGCTGGAGCGTTGACGGTATTATAAGATGCTTTTAATGACCAAAAATAATTAATGACATACAGTACTTCGAGTACTGTAGGAAAAGATGATAAAAATAACAAATTTTATGACGACATAAACTTTCTACAGAAATATCTTTAAAGACTCGGTGAATTATTTTCCCCTCTAAAAGGAACAGATGAAAATAAATGGAGCTATAATGAAATGTTGATGTTTGTTACAGATTGACACACGAACATGGAAGAGTCTGAAGAGTACAGCGATTCAGAAAATTTGTTTGTTTCCAAACGTCCATGACCAAGCATTACGCCGGCGGCGTTTCGTGATGATGGGGAACGAAACCGACCTGTACTGCGTCCCCGGGGCCACGAACTTCAACAAGGCGTACAGTCGCCTGCACGGATACATTGCTATTGTAATATGCATCGTAGGTTCCGCCACCAACGCCATCAACATCGCGGTGCTGAGTCGCCGAGAGATGGTCAGCCCCACCAATTCAATACTGACCGGCCTCGCGGTCGCAGACGTATTCGTTATGCTGGAGTATATTCCATACGTTCTACATATGAATATTAAAATAAGTCCACAAGTGAACAAAAATACTTACGCCTGGACGGTGTTCGTCTACTTTCATTCTATATTTAGTCAAACGTTCCACACTATATCGATCTGGCTAGCGGTCACGCTGGCCGTCTGGAGGTACATTGCTATTGCATTCCCGCAAAAGAACAGGACGTGGTGCAGTAAACGGAATACAACTTTAGCTATAGTGAGTGCTTACGTCATCTGCCCGTTTTTGTGTCTTCCCATTTACTTTGCAATGAACATAGTACCCAGTGAAGTGACGCACCATAACAATTCAGAGTTCGCTGAGGACCTTTTACTGCCTCATAACCGGACCGTTTACGTTTTGGAAATGTCAAAGAATAAAGAACTTGTGACAGCGATCATGTGGATCTATAGTGTCATATTAAAGCTCGTGCCGAGTATAGCCCTGTCGATACTAAGTACGTGCTTAATATCTAAATTGACGACGACGGAGAGGAGAAGGCAAAAGCTGCTCAAACGGTCGACAGTTGGGACTAATGAGGCAAGTATCAAATTTTATTTGGTCTATAAATATTTAGTTCCAAACAAATATATTTTATCGGCCTCTGATTTTAAATTGCTTGTAAATAATTTTCAAATTAGTAGAGTACAATGAAAATGATATCACCAAACTACTGGATACTTGATAGGTCTGCAATGTTTATATCTACAAGTTTTATATCGCTGGTAAATTTTATTGATGGATCGTGTAATATTACATAAGGCTTTATTATGTTTAACTAATTAGAGCGTTTTCCGTAAAATAATAAACTTCAATGGAATTGTTGGATGTAAAGGCTGGTAAGTTCGTATAACAGACATCTTGATAACAGCTTATTAAATGTGATCTGACGCCACAATCACACTCGATAATTATGTAATTTATTGAGAAAAACATTTATTTCATGCGTGAAGCAATTTATTACATCTTTTAATCACGTTACACGATTCCCGATTCCGAACTTATTAACAAAGAGTGTTGTAACCTACATAGATAACTCTATGTAGATACGAATACATTGTTTAATTTGTGAAATTATGTTCAAAGAAAACTAGTCGCCGGCGAAGGGTCTACGCCGGCGGCTACGTTCCGTGTTTACAGCCACCGTGCCTTTGCCCTCGAGTGTTCTTGATTTCTATTTAGAAACAGTTTCTGTTGAAATTTCAATTTAAAATGCTCCTTTATTATAATTAAATAATAAGGGTAATGTGTGTGAGATTTAAGGGCTTATTAATTTAAAATAATGTAATATTCACTTTGTAGAGAAAATCGTAATTATATTTTATTATAAATTATAAATGTAGGTACTAAAGATTGTTTCATAACAGCCGAAATTTGGAAGTACTAACTATACTTATGTTATTACGCATTAAAAGTAGTAAATAGCCGCTATTCTACAAAATAAATTCAATGTAACAAAGCGATGATACGTTACTTCCTTTACATTTATTAATTATGATTGATTATGATTTATTAACATTGCTGCTTATGTCGTTTATAACGAATATAATAAACCAAATTTTATTTATAGTTGTTCAGTCAGCTGTTGTAGAATAATTGATTCTCTCCATATTCCAAGAGTGACAAATGGCCAATAGTTTGAGGATTGTCAAAGGTATAATAGTAATATTTTAATCAAACTGAATTGTCCTTCGAATTGAACGACATGTTCGGCTACACAGGCACGGCCGAAGTCCCGACACGGTCCGCAGGGGTATCAAAACATCTGTCACTGAGATCAGATAGAAAGTGAGGCTTAGTAGACGCATTCATTTAAAATCAAGTTCTATTTCATTTAAAATCATTTAAAATCAACTACAATGCTATGTTTGCCACTAGTATGACAAATTATATCTGCTACATTGTTGTATAACTGATGCTGAACAAATTACTATGACGTTTCATAAAAACAAATAATCGACCTATTTATCATTCCACTGTTGGATCATGGGGTCTCATCTCGTAATGAGTGAATTAAGGCCGTAGGATGCCACGCTGGCCAAGTGCAGGTTAGCAGACTTCACACACCTTAGATTTTTTTTATAAATTCTAAGGTGTACAGGTTTACTCACGATGTTTTCCTACATCGTTAGCAAGTGATATTTAAACTTAAAAAACGCACTTTTGTAAAATGGTGTGCGCCATGGATTTTAACCCAGCTCCCCTGGAATGACAGGCTGAATTCTTAACCACTAAGCTATCACTACTTGACATGTTTCATAATAATGACATAACCATGATTGTCATTAATTTGTAACATTTGAATTATAATTTACGGCATAATTAAGATTTTCCTTTGACTTCTTTGAAGAGATTGCTTCCTCAACCACAAAGCCTCCGTTCGTATTTAAATAATGTAAAGATATAAAATGTATATTTTCATTCGTCAAAAGAAGATAATTTACTACGTTGATGTATCAGATTTAGATAGCGCTGCGGCTGAACATTGCCCCCATCACAATAACTTTCAATCTAGTAATATCAGCCGTGTTCTGGTCCCCGCGCGGCGTCAGGCGGCCGATACAAATTGACGTACAATGCTACAATAAGTTGTGGCGGCGCAAGAATAAATTGGACTCAAATTGAAATATTGGACTGATACAATAATGGCGCAGTGGAGAGATTGTTTCCAAACGTCTATATCCTTTCGAGATCTTCGGATATGACGCGATCTGTGAGCCCGGTTATAGTCATTGTGTGTTAGGAGATAGCCACAAAATTATGCTCTAGATACATTTATTTGAATGTAAGGTTGCGGTGTTTGAAATAATAATTTTTAAACACGTGTATACATTATACATATGTCACATATTATACATATATATGTCATAGATGCACATACCTATTTGCATACAGATGTACATTATAACATTTAAGAAAAGTACCTTTACGGTAAATTTTATGTTTATATGTATAAATATGACGATACGGAGATGCAACTTTTACATGCTTCCGGGCACTGGAATAAAAATTTGTTTATTTCGTAAGACGCTTCTCTTTAAAATATGTACATCTTTTCTTGCTGTTTCTGATCAGTAATGACTATTGTTTTGTCCCCATTACCGCGCACAGTAGCTAAATGATATTTTTAAGAGCAAAAGGCTTGTGTTTGACCACAATCTCACCAGATGCTAAGCGAGAAGTAGCTTAGAATGTAGCACGCTCATTTAAGAAGTGCTTATATGTATATTCGGTCTGATCTGTTCCTTGTTAACAGATTCAATAATTATTCTTCCTTTTTCTTTTCTTTTTATGTACCTACTTTAAAGGAATTTTCCTGGGACGCCGCGTGCGATGGGTGACATTTATTAAACAAAAGAATTTAGTAATAAAACTCAGCGAATGGATTTAAAATTTCCTTAATGTTCGTTGTAAGTACCGGTTTAAGGACATTAAGCTCAGTGGACCAGTAAACAACTAATGCTTACCAATCTACTTTAAAAATCCTTTAAACTTAGGACTGTTTTCCCTAAATTAATTAAAGTCTTTTTTATATTCCGAAATTTTTGCGGTGTACTGTTTACAGTAATAATAATAGCACTACTTACTTATTGTCAAAATGAATTTGATCGCTTACAGTTTAGAATTCAAGCAATTAAAAACGTTGAGTTCCGTCGAGGATATCTCCAGCTAGGTGGAGTGACGATATATGTCCGCAAAGTGTCTGACAGTGGTTGGATGCAAAGAGCTGAAGATCGAGCTCAGTGGCATGCTATTGGAGAGGCCTATGCCCAGCAGTGGACGGGAGTAGGCTGATAACGATGATGAGTTCCATCTTACAGGATAATGTAAAAAAATATATATCAATGATTAGTTTTGAATCACTTCTAATTGCTTTTAGTGAGAGCTTTATATCTTAGGAAATTAATTTTCCGTATGAAGTATTCCGGCTTTGAAATTGGTCGCGCGACTCTTGGGCGTTTGTGGGTTACAACAGAAAGTGTTATTGGACTTCAGCAGCTCCACGCGAGTAAACTACACATGTGTACCTACTAAATATCGAAAATATATAGGTAGTGTAAGCCATCAGAGGTAATGTACCTTTTAAAATAATATAACATAAGATAGTAATTGCCTGGTCTTGTGTATATAGTGAGACTTATAGTACGATGTGTGACATTTTACATTTGTCGTATTTTTATAATTGGAATCGACCTCACGGTCAATGTACGATATATTTATAATACGCAAAAATCAAGTTAGAACTAGCCTATTAATGACTACCGCTCTCGCCTTCGACGGGTCAGTACGACAGTACATCAGACATCATCGTAACGAGGTGCCTAGTGATCTTCTGCGAGCTTGGCTTCAGTACAGTGACCGCCATGCCGACCACGACAAGGACCGCTGACTAATGTTTTGCCTTTAGTAAATAACAAGGACGTCTTATTTACCAGTAGTATGTATCTATATTACAAATCAATGTACAATTGCATCACATGTATGCGACGCGTTCTTTTTTTTATAAAAGTTAAATTTTAATAAAATGTAACTTGTGAAAACATATTATCTTAACAAAATCTTATACCTGTATCTAGTTGCAACGATGTAATAAGTATTTTAATTGTTTATATATTAAAGTTAAGTTCGACGAAAGTGGATAATATATCTTATTGAGATAAAACTAATGAGGTCATTTCTTGGCGTAAATTCTCAGGCAGAGAAGCAATGTTTGGCCGAGGAGAACTTCGCGCGGCGGGCCAGCCGGACGGACCGGACCACGCGGATGTTGCTGGCGGTACTAGGCCTCTTCCTCTCCACAGAGGTCCCTCAGGGGCTACTCGGTCTCGTCAGCGCACTAGCGCCCGATTTTTTCAAGAATTGCTACAGTATGTTCGGTGAGTAAGCGTCCGTCAAAATATTGTTAGCTACAACTGTGTATTGGGAATAGCAACTAATAGTATAACTGCAAATGTGTGTTGGGAATACAAACAATGGCGTGTGGGTTCGCGCCAGTGGATATTAGATATAATGAGTTTATTATTATACCACGATATAGACGGTAGGCTGCAGCTATCCAAATTAGCGGGGAGCCCGCCTGCGGTTACATTATACATAACAGAGTCTCCTACACACACATGTACCTACTCGTACACGTACGCACGCAGTGAACGCACACACGCACACATATTACTACAATTCAAAAACAACCGCATATCAGCCGCGTTTACTATCCCTAATGTACTTTGCGTATCGTTTATATTTATATCATCACCAACTCTTTTGTAGTTCCGCCGTTGGGTACGGCTCTCCTCCTCTCAGGATGAGAAGGTTATTCTTTAAATCCATTATTCTACTAAAAGCAGGCGCACTTTACACGTCATAACATTAGGCAGAATACTAACGAACATCGCTTTTTATACGATCTTTATTTAACCAATACAACAAATAATATTTACGAGTAGTCTTTAAAATGTACATGATATCGTATCAGTCTAAATAGTATTCCAGAATTTAAACTCCAATTCCTCAAATAGGGGGCTTACAGATAATAAAGTACACCATCACTTTTTGACACGCTGTTCGTACATACTGATGAGCGAGACACAATACAACAGCTATTATTATACATAATTATTCTACTTTCGTACTGTATCCATGGAAAACACATTTGCGGTGGTTTCTGTGCGTCCGGTACTTTTTACAGTCACGATAAAACATTTTTCTTCCATCTACAAAATCGTCAGTGGAACAATGTAATTAAAAGTAAATAAGCAATGCTAAAAGGGCTCTCGGAACGTACACTTCCCGGGCGCGGTGCACAAGCGTATGATAATTTTATAACTGTCTATACGTGTCTCCATTTGAGCACATATATTTAATATATTGTATTGCTGAATAAAACCACCTCATAAAATGTGTTTTATCAAATGAAAGCGAACATAAAAACATTATATTGTACGTATGAGCCAGAAACAAAAAACTTTTCAGTCCGATATGAAATGATCACGCTACAAATAAATTTATATCCAATTTCATACAGGACTGAGTTTACAGATTTTATACAGCGATAGGAAAATGTAGATTCAATATTGGACTGAAATTATAGGCAGTGGTTGATATGTTCAAATGTGTCAGACTGGTATTCTCAGTGAACAAAAACCCCAAGCGTTCTAGAGGATTGGTATTACCACTTATCACCTGTGACAAATCTTACTTATTACCAATAGATTTTACAGTGTTTCTAAATAGCATCTATGTTCGCGACTGTACAATATACTCACGCTATCGTAGATACAACTCGACAGAACACAGAATATTTTAAGGTGAGTGATTACGCAAGGAAGCTTTAGAGCTTACCCATTGTGGTGCTCCGGAGCGGATGGGCTGGGAACTTACGCATTCGTCGCTTGTTCATTATCTACCCTAAATACGCTCTTAAACGTTGGTCACCCTTCTGCAGGAAACATCTCCCCTTCATAGTGCCTCGATTTGTTACTATATATTACGGTCATAAACTTTACTGCTTCGATGTTTTAACTATATTATTGAACGTGCGATTAGATTAAACGCTAACTTGTCATATCTTAAGCCCCGCGCGGCCTCCTATATCTTTGAGACTTACTTACATTCAGTGCGGCTTTACAAATTTAACCGAATTAATTTTCTGCGATAGCAACCTCAGTAATTACGTGACTGGTATAGGTTTAGTAAATCAATGAGTAGTAAGTTATTACTACTCAAGGGGTCTGTTACGAAGAAATGTGTTGCTGGCGATGTTCGTCTTAGTAATTAAAAAAGTTAATATAAAGGCCGGTGTCGCGACGCGCACTGCGCCTTACACGGAATGCTCGACTGGAATATAAAATCTCTTTGTAGCAACAGAACAAAGAAAATATTTATATTACCATTGCCGAGAGAAGGTAAACGTGTAATTGCTAATTTTTTCCGACGAGATAAATTTAATCAAAGGAAATCGTTGAAACGGCGAATCGTTATTGCTTATTGAAATAATTACACGGAGATCGACATTTGTAGAATATTTATGAGGTAAAAAAAAATTTTAGCGAACATTGTTAAGCGGGTATTTTTAAAGGGGACAAAATGTTCTGTGGAAAGGTTTGACTCAACGAGCACTTGTCTCGACCTATTTTGTTCCGGATTAAGGGTTGACAGACACATTAAGACATTAGAAATTAATCTTCTGAGGCCATATTTTACTGCATAGATAATAATATAAGGCTACCAATGGAACATTTTCATTTTCTTGTAGTCGGCGTATAATTGTTGCAATGATAAATGATAATGTATGATAAAATTCAGCTTTTGTACAGCTACTGTTAACACAAAACTGTAAGAATTTTTAATCATCATTTTTAATTTTCTTTTGAACCACAAGTTTTCAATGGGGTAATTACTTTAGAATTAATAATGGACGAAATGCATTTACGAAATAAATTATATAATATTTGAATACTTTGTGTTGCCTGAATAGGTACAACGCGTACCAAAGCATATTGTTATGTTGAATAAGATTGTAAAACACATATTTCCGGCTTGAATAAAGATTGCTTTTTATATAGCCGGCCTCCCCCGACATGACATGTAATATAAGGGCTTGTGGCGTAGTTATATTTCTTGTGTTACAAAGGTGAAGGGCGCACATTAATTTAGGTCGATTCTAAAGGGATTCCTGGAGTTAGTTTAATGCGAAACGTAGGTTAAAACGAAGGCTTTGTTCCCTCTAAGTGCGTACCAATTATATTGTACATTTTACTTTTAAATTTTCATGGATTTGAGTAACTGTTACCTTGACGTATGAATGGGGTTAGAAGGTTGCTTAATACATAATTCATATATAGAACTTTTATGTAACAAAAAAGCCTCATTTCAACACAATGTAGTTTGTAATCACTGTCGAATTAATATCATTCTAATAATTATTATTCTGTGTGGGAATCGAACCCATATTTCCGGCGCATCAGTCATGTTCACTTATCACTGCACCAAAAGTCCAATGAAATATTTAAAGACGTAGAATGACAATGTATTATTATTACATCGTCGTCGTGCTTACAAGGTAGGCAGAGCGAACCGAGTGCCAAATTTTTGACTGTAAAATGCTTCCAATGAGTTAATTCTCTTAGAGTATAAACGCTACTGGAAAAATATTTAAAGTGTCTTTTCGTGTTCCTTCGACGATTAGTGAGGATTAAAGTCAAAGAAATCTATTAATCGTCCCATCGACGAGGATGGCCGCTACGTTCCTAGACTCGGACATCTGTGAGCCTGTCCTCGCTCGGCTGCACACGAAATATATGTAACATACATAATATGTACCTTCCTACTTTTGATTTATTCTTCACATTATACAGAGCATTCATGCGAATATAATATTCTGAAAACCCAATTACTTAGCGAGATGTAATCGTAATTGAAATACGGTTCTATTGCGTTGTATTCACCGAGTAAAATATCGAAAATACGTTGAGCACTTAAGATTTCCACGCAGATTGCGGGATAAAATGTATTTCTATATCTCTCCTTCCTTTTAAGTCTTACATACTTCATATTTTATTCAGAGGCCTTAGCGTATCCGCGCACTGAGCTAACTATGGCGGCAGCTGTCTATAGATAGGCCCATGAAAATATTCAGTATCTTTCATAGTTAAAAACGTAAAAAAAACTTAAGTTCACACCTGTAATCCCCGAAGAGGTAGGCAGAGGAATGCAGAACACTCTCACGATTCACCGGTTACGATTACGTCCGGCTATGGAACAGGTGGTCATGCATCTTTCATAGTTGTTATTTTAAATTTAATTCAGAAGGAAGACCACTGTTTTTTATACCGTAGACCAAAGAGGAAATAAAAGTCATTGATTGGGGATTGATTAGCATTAGCGTTGATTATAGATTAGTATGTATTGAATAGTACGACCAATCTTACGAAGTAAGAATAATATATATTGGTGACCCGTCCAATTGTTTGTACCGCGCGCCGCTGGTCGCCGCACTGGGCAAATGTAGCCAATAAGCGTTTTGTTGTTGAGATCAGTATCGCTGCAGGACCTCTTTACACTCTTTTAAATTTTAATTACTTTATTTTGTAAGCATAGGTCGTTTAGATGTTAATTACAAAATTGTAAAATGAGTGCCTGCACAATGTTCCTCCACCCTTTTAAGTATTCAAATATTTAATAAAAATGAGGTTAAATTCGCTTTAAGTGTTATATTACGACATTGTTACGAGTACATTAAACATATTAATTAATTCAATGTCATGTAAATTGAGAAATTAAATTTATTACAAATTAACGAAATTTCTATTTGTGTATTTTTTTTTTAACCCATTACAATTCCACTGCTGGAATACGGGTCTCCTCTCATATTGAGAGGGTTAAGGCCATA
>DWDT01004855.1:0-10861 GCA_018245595.1 Microceris scylla
AACCGGTGAAACGTGGGAGTGTTCTGCATTCCTCTGCCTACCTCTTCGGGGATTACAGGCGTGAAGTTACGTTACGCCTATATAACCATGTATTACATAAAATGAAGAATACTGCTGCGTTCTAAAAGGATGCTTCTCAAGAAAGATTTATTCAGTGCGAAAGCAGTTGTGGGATAGAAAAATGGACGCTCAAAGCCTTTATCTGCAGATCGTCTATCTAGGCAAGCGTGTAGCCGCTTGGTTGGGACTACGATAGTTTTGTTTAAACAGCCGCATACTTTAATCAATGTCTTACATCAACCTGATAGCAAAATAATAAGCACACACCAGTATAATTATACAAAATAATAAACAGACACTATCTCAGTCATAAGTATCTTCATTTAAGTTCCTTATATGTACATAGCTTTAAAACTTTCTTACTACATCTCTAATATCATTATTCCAAGAAAATAATAATAGTTATCGTGATTACATAATTATAATATATCTATCGCTGTAATAACATGGACATTATTCTAGGTAAATATTTAATTTCATTTTAATATAGTATGATGTATAACATCATGAAATTTCATAACTTTCAGTTACTTTCAGTTGATTAAATTTTATAATGGTTAAGATTATATTTCTTAGTATAATCTCATAAAATTATATTATCTTGGCTAATATTACAAAAATGAATATTTTTTTTTTAGTCATGCCTAAACATCAAAATTGATTTCAAAAAAATTTTGCGTAGTGATACAATGTAATACGTAACTTACATAACTTCACGCCTGTAATCCCCGAAGAGGTAGACAGATACAATGTACTTGTCGGTAAATTAGATTTTTAAGAAACTACATAGTTAGTATCGATCCATTCAAAGATCAAATATTCATTCATAGATGCGATAAAACCAGATCAAAACTACTATCCGAACTATTAAGGTTTTCATTTTTGATTTTCGAATGGTTGAAAAACGGTTACACGGTCAGCTTATTCGAATTAGATAACAGTAGAATTGTAAATAGTATCGTTTAAACATGTGAATCTATGAATTCTGCTATACAATTGCCAATAGGGACCATTTGAATCCGTGCCAAGCCCAATTATTTTTCAGTTTTTCACCGCAATGAACGATAAATGTTACAGGTTATATATTTATGTAACAGCATGAAAGTTCGAGTCAGCCTTTTTCTGCACAATAGTAGCTAGTATTCATGTTTATAAAATGTGATGTGTACGTGTGTGTGTAAGTGTAAAAAAACCAACCTTATACATACCTACATATTATAATAATCTTTGCATATTTGCGTAGACAATTTTACTTAAATATAATTAAAGTTAAAACGTTTAAACAGCGAGTGCGCTTCATAGGAAAACCGAATTAGACTTAAGTACAGACAGTGACCAAAGTTATAAGAACAAAATTGTTGTGCAAGTTGAGTTGAAGTTCCCGCAAGCTCTCTTATTAAAACTTCACCCGCCATACGCGCCAATGAACGGAGCCAGTTGTTTCGTAGGCAATTGCACGTTTGTTGGACTCGTAATCTACTGTATCATCACCATCATCATCGACACTTTTACCATTCGAGTATATTTGAGAGTGGAATGATGGGTCTTCTCAGAATGAGGTGAGGTTAGTGCATAATATAATTTACCACGCTGAGTACGAGTTGGCAGACTTTCATTTTTTTAAAATGTAATTTGTAAAAATGAAAATTAATTACACAGCAAACAAGTCTTCTATCACTTTAGGTACTAACGTTATTTTTTTTCTAGCGTGCACAAGAAACAAAGATAAACACATGTTATTTAGCTGTAAATCAGGGTGACGCCGTGGCACCGTTGTCTATAAAAATGAAATATATTTGGTTGCAGAAAGAACTTCCCGCTTTTATCAAGCCGTGGATTGAGTTCATTTCACTGTTACGACACTAACGTACACAAAGCTTTTTATTTTTTAATAAAATTAACAACTATCCTCACTAAATTAACAACTTTTGTCCCTTTCAACTAAATTACGAAAACTGTGTCATCTATTTACTGGTTCTATAGAAAGCAATCACAACGTTCATTTTGAGAGATAGTTTTAAGAAACCACATCGCACTGCATCATAAATAAAGTAAACTTTAATCGTTAATACGTTACATAACAAAAAGTAACAATCGTTACATAACAAAATGTAACAATCGTTACATAAACAATTATGAAACATGTTGCTTTAGACTATTTTGTGTAATTTGTATCCTAACAAATATATATATACCGCCTGCACAAAGCACAAACAGACAAAATTGAATGAACAAACTGAGCTATTCGGTTCAGACTACTAGTAACTCCAGCCGAATTCTAAGTCGAACTTGGCTTGCGATTCCGTAAACCGGTGACCTTTCCAAAAGTAGGTACAATACTTACTCAGTGGAGCTGAATTTTTCGATAGACAGAAATTGCACGTAGTTTAGTTTAGAAAAGGCAACCTAAAGGTTTCGTACAAAGTAGGCATTCACTAAAAGACTTATCGCTATTCTTTGACCTGTAGAAAGTTCAAAAGACGCGCGTATTATAAAGATATAAGACGTTTTAATATAGAGTTCGTTCTAGATAGTTCGATGGCCTTGGATTCTTTTGAATGGCGAAAAATAAATTAATCTTTACTTTAAAAATAATTGGTATTAAAAATAGCTCTATATCAAAAGGCTTAAGACGAGGTAGGTTTGAAATTATTCGCTATTTATTATCCGGAATCTGTATAAAATGGATACTCATTAATTATCTTGAAGATAAGTAATCTTAAAGATGAACTATAAAAGCCACGAACATTATAATAAATCCTTATATAGAAGAATATTTCTATTTATTTCAACTTTAACTTTTTAAGACTGTTACAGTGACGAATACTTGAATGAGCAAATTTTAATAAAATTTCAATTACAATATGCTTATCAAGTCTCTTACGAAACTAAGGAAGAGAATTCCGAAACTTAATTAGTTAGAGTAATACTTTACTCCTTCCTCCGTCGAAAACTGTCTGTTAGACAGTATATCTAACTCTACTTCTTACGGCGATAATTTGACTGCTGAGTAATATGAAATGTAGAGTCGATAATGTTCATTTAATTTACAATATAGTTATGATTAAATTATTTGAATTTCCTTACGTATAATAATAAATATTGAAATGGTCAGTCACGGTACTTTTTCGTTTCAAAACTTCTTAACCATTGACATCAAACCCAAAATACGACATCAGTATTTTTCCCTTGTACATAAAAGAAAAAAAATTCAGCACCCCACTTCGGGGGTGCTGGATTCAAATCCATGGCGCGCACCTCTTTATAAAAGTGCGTTTTAAATTTAAATATCAGTTGCTAACGGTGAAAGAAAACATCATGAGGCAACCTGCACACCTTAGAATTTAAAAAAAAAATTGTAAAATTTGTGAAGTCTGCCAACCCGCACTTGACTAGCATGGTAAACTATGGCCTTAAACCCTCTCAACATGAGAAAAGATCCATATTCCAACAGTGGAATTATAATGGGAGGATTATTATTATTTTTCCTTTTTTAAACTGGAAACTCAAGACCTAGCACCATCGAGTTTCTGCAATGTTTACGGTCAATATTGAAATCGAAGGCAGTGATAGCCTAGTGGTTAAGAATTCAGCCCCTCATTCCTCGGGTGCCGGGTTCAAACCCACGGCGCGCACCTCTTTACAAAAGTGCGTTTTAAGTTTAAATATCACTTGCTATCATCTTAGAAAACAATTTCTAAGATGTGTAAAAGTCTGCCAACCCGCACTTGGCCAGCGTGGCAGACTATGGCCTTAACCAAAGAAAATGCCGTTAGTCATTAATTAAATTCGCCTTTTATAAACTAGCGTAAGGTTAAAAAAGAAGACTAAATAAGAAAATACATAATTAAGGTTATCATTAGGTCGGCAAAGAAAGATATATTTAGTACTCGGTGCTCTCTGCTTGCTGCGTAAAGTACCCGGTGTGACGTCATAATAATAATAATAATTAAATAGATATTGTTTCATTCCGGAAGGAATTGTGCATTTAAAACGTAAACGTAAGCGTAACATCACGCCTGTAATCTCCGAAGAGGTAGGCATAGGAGTGAGTGTAGTACACCGCCACGTTTCACGAATTGTGCATTTAAGTGCAACTAAGGTGTGGTATCCAATAGTATGTGCATGTACTTATATACAACTTTAGATAATAATCTGCAAGGTCAAGGACAATATAATTTATAAAAAAACACGTTTAAATTGAACTTTACGCAATACATTTAAACTTTTTAATATGTTAATCAACTAATATTTAGAATTGAGTGTCGACAAGAGTCCTGTGTCCAAATCTTTGCCGGGACCCTCTATTCATTACAAAATTATAAGCGTTTTAAAATTATTAAATATATTTGCGTTTTAAATATATTACTATGTTTCCTTTAAACACAAGCCTTAGTTTCAGACTTCTCATTCTCAATTTGGAAACGCTAATCGCTATGTCTTATAACTCAGACCATCGGAGTTTTGGAGCAGATGTCTGAACCCGTTAGTTTCTTTTGAAGATCGTTCTCAGGCAATACCGTATGTTACCAATCATCCCCCATTCTTCGTTCTGTTTAATTGACCAACTGATATCCTGGCTGATCCTTCATATATATTTATTTTTATTATCATATCATCACGCCAGGTCCCTCAGACGGAAGATTGAAAGTAATTATTCCAAATATATCTACATAGTAAGAAACCCTTAAAAACCTAAAATTTTAAAATTTGTGCCTTAAGGCATGCTAAGTCAGCGACCACGTATTTGGCCAGCATGGTAGGCTATGGTCCAAAAGTTTTTAAGTTAATATTTTTATTTTTAGTTTTGACAAACGTAGCATAGGACGTCTTCGGGCTAGTTCGAAAGTCGATACTGTAGATTTACACGTGGCTGACAGTAGTTGGAAACGAAGAGCCGGAGATCGAACTCAATGGCGAATTGAAGAAGTATAGGGAAATGTGTCCAGCAGAGGACTACAACGGGCTGGTAATGATAACGATGTTGACATTTTAATTCTTATCAGTCACGAAAACAAATGTTGTAATTACCAACATACTTTCGAAAAAGACAGACTGACTCTTAAGTTATCAACTGGATTGCATTCAAAATAGCAGGAATACTTATTACGTCGTTAATCCAATTGCATGTGTCTGCAAAGATTTGCGTAACCGTAAACAACTCATACATTACATCACAACAATACAATTCCTTTGGAGAATGTCTGTAAACATTGTAAGTAGCACAATTGCATTCTAAGTGAATTTATGCGCTCGTAACAAACGGATAAACAAAAGTGTAGTCAAAACTTATGTAGGTGACTGGGTAAAAGCAATAGCTAAAGCATTTGCTGTATCATAAGCGAGTAACGACCAAGCTAAGACGAGAGGCAAAGACAGAGAAACACCAATGACATTATTCCTGTTTTTTTTTTTACAACAGCGTAGGTTATTTACCATAGTTTATCCCTCTTTGTTTAAAGATGGAAGTAATGAAAGTGAAGATAAAATTGATAACTGCATACGATATTACTCGCCATGTCATTATTATTATTATTATTATTTAAAAACACTTCAAACCGCTTCAAATTCATGTATTGTTTCAACGCCAAATATCACCTTAACAGATAAAAACACTTGTGACTCGGTACAAACCAAATTTGACATCCAATTTTATTGTCAAAAAAAACGTAACTTCACGGCTGTAATCCCGTTACGTTTAAGTCTTATGGAACAAATGGTTAGCCTACTGCCATAATATACTATTGTCAAAGAATATTTAGGTATCTATATGAAAGTCTTGTTATCTCATGTCATATCTTGTAGCTTGTTGTGGGTGTGTCAAGTGGCTAAAGTTATACGGTCTAAATCTAATTAGCTTTTTTTACTATCGTAAAGATTGGACACCGCTCTGCAGATGTTTAGCGCGATGCGTAGGTTTAATGTGATTCTGGATTACGTAAACAGTCTTAAATTAGTTTTATCTGAATTTTGGGTACAGTTAAATATAACAGATCGCCGTTTTTGATTTAATCAGATTTATTAAAATATTGCCCTGTAAAATTTTATTTTTTATACCTACTTTGTTTATAGAAGTGAAGAATAATAAAAAACAGATTTATGGGAGGGATGTCTAGTGACATCATACAATGAAGCAAATGATTAGCGTACATAAATCTAGAATTAACTAAAGAAATGAAGGTAGTAATCCATCTAATGACGTCACATATAACGATCCAAAATTATTTCACTATAAATAATATAAGTCCAGAATTATTTGATGATGTATTTATGAATAGTCCCTAAGTTGTGTCGATCAAGTCTTGAAGGACGCAAAGTTTTACGACTTTCGGGGATATTTTACAAAATGCCTACATGCGGAGCATTACCAATGGTTCGATATACCTTCAGCTGGTGAATGCAGTTCAATTGCGTATCGTTTGATAAGATAACAAGTGTCGTTAAATGACTATCGTTGGGTTTCGTATAGATTGGGGGTCAATGCATATTACAGTTTATAGCATCTTTATTTTGTCGTATTGAAGCGAAATGTATTGCTTTGTATATCACCTGTTATGTATGTAGTAGATATTGCGCACGCTTTCACAATAAAATGTCACTGATGCTGTATGGAACTTCTATATACCTATACATTTTTTAAATTTATAATAATATTATTTTAATATCAGTTTTTGATTTTTGTTACCGCAGACGAAATATTTGACTCAATTGTGCACAATAAGATATTATAATATTGTTAACAGATTTAAACAACAGTGTAAATTGTCCATAAATTTATATAGATCTTGTATATTTTTCGTGCCTCTTGATAGTATTTTAAAAGTTTAATGTATTCATAACAGCCGATGTGTTCATGAACCTACCAGAATCGTGCTCCGGCAGCCGCACATATAATTGTTAATGCATATGTATGCAACTCGTTTTAACACATCAGTGTACTTTAATGGCTGCAATAGCACTATACGTGACACGACCGATCGGGTCTGAATAGTCCCCAACAGGTTGTACTATCGAGTCTGAATAGTCCCCAACAGGTTCCGTTATCTGTTGTGAGATGATACCTTTTAAATTAAATTAAACGCCGACTGCTTAAGTAGATAAAGTGTAACCTAATAAAGTAAACACTGGCGTAATATTTTTGTTTTATTATGAGTAGTGTCTCCGATGTTCAAATATCGTCTTTCAATTTGAATAGTATTTTACAGTTGCTAAAAGTTTTTCGAGTCTATTAGAAATCTGGTGATAGTAGTTTTCACTCCGATCCCTCTGTTTTTATCAATTACTCTTGCACGCTGATATAAAGCTTGTAAGTTCATAAAGATTCCGGTAAAGGTTTGGTAGTTACTACCATGAAATAATATATGGTTAAACAGATATTTTAGTGTAAGATAGGTTCCAAATCAGTCTTACTCTCCCGAAATAACATGCTTGACTTAAATACATACCTAATTACTACTTTAATACTTAAATACATACCATACATAATTTAATGTAAAGATATATTTTTAATCCTTTTCCAGAACATATGTATGTTTTGTGATGTAATAAGTATCTAACCTTGATGTATAAAGCGATATAAGGAATGGTCTTTATATGTGCTATAAAAAACATTGCTTATATCGCTTTAAACATCAAGGTTAGACGTATTTGAACCCGAAGGACACTGCCACGAGAGAGGCAATCGAGTAATCTTAATTGACTATCATAATTGCTTGACGACATTACGTACTTATCTAAAGAATAATTAACAGAATGAAGGCCCGGTAAAAGTTTTGGTGCTCTGTAAATCTACACCTTTCCATCGGCAGGTGGCGTTGTTGCATCTTTGTCGCTTTTTTTAAAATTTGTAACATTAAGGCGTCATATGTCGCGATCCAATCGGCTGAACGTACAGTCGCTACGGCGGCTTTGAGCGCGAAATGGTCCTATTTATAATCTGTATTATAAAAATCATTTGCGTAAGAAGTGCGTTTGACAGCTTTCAAAATAGTTTAAAAAAATATTACATCCTGTAAAAGCTGAAACTATACTTAATATTAAAATTAAATATTAGTTTAAGATTTATTATTAAGTTACTAAAGATTAATAGAAACCAAAACTAAAAGATTCAAAAAATATTTTATGTAACCTGTAACAACTGTCACTGTCACAAGTCACTGTCACATATAAAATAGCTATTCTGTTTAAATATATAAAATTTTTAATTATTAACGTACAAAGAGGAAGCGCCAAAGTTACTATCAGGACACGAAAACAGTTTCGAGACATCCCGTACATACCTAAGAAATCGACATATCGATTAAACGAAATATCGATAAAAGCAATCCACATCGCACATGAATGTATCGTGTGTGATCCAATGGATGACACAAAAATGTGATGGGGTTTTGCTATTATAGCTCAGTGGACGCGCGGCGGGTTCTGCATATTGTGGCACGTGGACCGCCAGTTGTTTGTTTTTAAAATTAATCGGCTTGAGCCCGAGAGCCCGCTGCGTTCAAACGAATTGAGAACTTGTTACGTTCTGCGATAAGATTTGTGATAACAACATGTGTATTCGTTTTGATTTTTTCATACTACCTTCGGTTATTAAAATTTTGAATCGTATTTACAATTTCTGCTTATTCAGTGTTAAATATTATATTAAGAAATAACGAAATTAATATTTAGTTACTATACAGATATTTAATAACATGAGTTTTTGTGGTTGTTTCGAATTGATTCCAAAAAATCTATTTATATTCACAATAGTAAAAATTCTATATGTATATACATATAGGAAATATATTTATGTACACATAGGAAATTTTAGGATACATACGAAAACAAAACAAGAAACTGAACGGTGTTAAGGTAAAGATTACAGAATAATAATGGATTAAAGAACAAATAAATGCCTAAGGTTATTGAACTCTGTGATATTTGCAATTCTCTCACAAAACTCATGAGCTATCAAAGTATCAAGCGCACAGCATCTGTGGCTATGACACATTTAAGCAGCAGTTGGTCAGCGCAGTAATTCCGAATATGCGATTTTTTGCAAACGCACCGAGTAAAACCTTATTAATTCTAATTAGTTTGCACGGTAACTAATTGGAAGCGATTATTCTTATACATTTTTAATTTGTCAGAATAATATCGCTGACACATTTTTCATTGGATGTTTGCGTTCAGTCCGCCATCTTTATAACGTTTATTTGAACATATGAGTAGAATGCCAGTTGATTGATTGTCACTAATTAACTATAAATTAAATTATTGTTATCGTCAATCTGTTCGAAAATGCTATGGTAAATCAATCTATTGATAATTAGTGTGAATGAAATAGAAGTGACATTTTGTATCACTATTTGAATAAAATTAATGTTAGCGACAGAAACATCCAGTATAGAATATATGAATTTATGTACCAGTTATATTTTTTTGGTCTGATAATAAAAAGTAAATAAACTTTGTACGTAGTTTTATTTCTTCTACTTATTCTATGGGAACAATTTTGTGTACACCTTGACTAATAAGACCTAACTATAGACTGAAACGTTTGTAAAAAAAAATACCGTAAGTTACCGTAAAATTTCAGTGTGGCCATTACTCATGCAAATCATTATCTAATTAATCAACATTAAAAAAGAACTATTACTAATTTGGTTAAAATCAACTGCAGTTGGAATCATGATATATTTAAATATATCAACATAAAATATTCGACTCAATAATAATTCATGTCAATGGTTATATCAACCATATATTACATGAACAAAGTATTTGCATATTTAATTGTATTTGAATTCATAAATCACTATGCGTTCGGATACGCGTATCTGATTATACTTACATATATTACATACATATGTATATTGTTTATACCTATTCAAGGCAGCTTTCACATCACATCGTTATGAAATATCTATTGGACTTTGATATATCATTATTTGCTTAAGATTGAAACATAAACATGTAAATTCAAGGTAACGGAAACAGCTGTGGATCGTGGACTATGCATGAAATGTGATAAATTCTTTAATATCAAACGCATCGATGCTAAGATTTATATAAATTTCGAGCAAAGGTGACGCAATGTATATATTAATTCGTAAAGAGAAATTTTTGTGCACCTTTTTAAGAATATTACGCGCATAGATAAATAGAAAATTGTCTACGGTTATAGTTTATATAGAGAAGGACTGCAAATAAAATGTAACGCATTGTTTACGTTTGTTATGTCAATGTCAACACAAAATTGTCTTTGGTCAAACAGTAGCAGAGATTAAAGATATTAATGCTTTTGACATAAAAACATTCAGTAATATTCAAAGTTATATTTAACGAATTACACTTTAATTTTGAACACTGGTATACGACTAGTACCTACGTAATAAATATCTAAAATTTCTTTATTTCAAGAAAATAATAACAGGCAGCGATCATACGTAGTCGCTGCCTTGTACATACCTATATATAATAAAACCCTTTTTTTTTAGTGTGAAAGTATTTCAAACCTAATTAATGGAACATTACTCACGTAATGTATTAGGTAAGTACTAAGCCCTACTTGGGTAGCGTGACAGACTAACACCCTTGTTGTTCTGAGTCCAGCGACCAATAACGGAAAGATAAAAAAAGCCGATGGTGATAATAATAATAATATGTAATAAATTAAGTTCCATTTTAGATTTTTCTATATTTTTCTAATCATATCGCTAAAATAAAATAATCTGCTTTACATTAAATTTTATACAGCAGTGATAGCCTAGTGGTTAAGAATTCAGCCTCTCACTCCGGGAGTGCCGGGTTCAAACCC
>DWDT01004856.1:0-10860 GCA_018245595.1 Microceris scylla
GTGATGTTATATAGCCTATAGCCTTCCTCAATAAATGAGCTATCTAACACTGAAAGAATTTTTCAAATCGGACCAATGTTTCCTGAGATTAGCGCGTTCAAAGAATCAAACAAACAAACTCTTCAGCTTTATATTATTAGTATAGATGACTATTGGATACTCAACAAAAGCGGCGGTTCACGCACGTCCGTTCATTTATATTTATTTAATATAGGTATATATTTAAGTTTAGAAATACTTTTATGAATTATCCGTTGATTATTAATTTAAACTTTTAGTATATTCAATTTAGACAGTACCATAAGCATAATTGCTACACTCATATTTCAATTTACATTTATTCCCACAGTTGTACACGTGACGAAATAATGCTGACCCTCAAAGTACAGCCTTAAAAGCGTTACCTAGAAACCTACGCATGTTAACAGATAATTGTTCTCTAATACATATACAATACAATTTTATAGCTCTTTTTATAGTTCTCTTTCTTTTACATATGTCGAATGGAGTTTAACTCGATATGGTACCTCATACTCCCTTTTGTGATTGTTTTCCAATAGGTACTAGAGTATTCGTCTTAAGAAATATTAATAGCATTTTTTATTTATATTGTCTGATTGGACGCTAAGCGGTGCGTAAAACAATAATAAGTAGAAATGAATAACATAAGAATGGGTGTAAAATAAGAATTATGTTCACGATGTAGAACAATTAAACAAAATGCAAATTAGGAACAATTAAACACCGGAAGAAAGAGTATTATTTAATAACACGCGTTTATTAACTTCGATTGACAATAATTAATTTAATGTACCTACATCTATAATTTTGATAATCTTGCAGCAACGCAGAAAAGGCTAAATTTAAACTAGGCAGGACTTGTCCTTTGGTGACCAAACACGTAAAAAAACATACATACATTTGTATATACAAGCTTATAGTGATAATTTCTAATGAACCTTAAATGTAAAATCAGTACTGGTACGAGAGAACCTTTGAAATAGACGAAATGAGTGTTTCAATTGCCATCGATTTTATTTATTAGTCAATCAGCCAGTCTCCTTACTTTCTTTGAATGTTTGTTATACCGTTTATCAACAGATTACGATCCTTATTCAGTCGGCATAAGAACTCGTTGAAAGCACGTTAGTACAATCATGTTCGAATATGATCCCTACGCGACGGAGCCGTTAACTTGTTTGACGTCGAATATTTGAGTTTTATTTCGTACAGGACATTGCTACCAATTGTGTTCCCGTCTACAGTAGGGAGAATAGTGCATATACGAGTATAATTTCATAAGTAGGTTTTTATTTTCCACTTCGTGCATGTATTCATAATCCTAAACAAATCTGTACATTGCAACTTGCAATAAAGGTTATAATTTTCTACCGCATATTTTTATCATTGACGAAATAAAGGTTCTTAAAACATTGGCAAAATTTTGGTGTAAATTCACATATGAGCAGGTACTGGTCCTAGCCTAGCATACTACTGGCAGATAGAGGTCTCTTTAAATTTGTACAAGTATTTGGACTATTACTTAGCACTAACTTTTAATACGACTGCAGTAAAAGACTACAAAAAATATTAGTCAGCATCTATCCTATTTAGAATGGGTCACACACATGTAGCTACTCTGAGGACTGAGATATGAGAGTATTTTACAGAAACACACCGGTAATAGTTGAATTTTTATTTGGTTTACAAAGGTATATTTATCAATGTAAAATGTGTTATTTTAAATATTCGTAATATATTAATATTCTCACATAGAACATAGGATTTATCTTAAATAAGATTGTTTAATAAAAATGCCTCAATGGATTAACAAAAAAGAACACTTTTAATTAGTGTTTTCTAAAGATTTTATCAGTAGGTAAATACTTTATAATTTATCATGGCTATCAGAAAAATAAAGTAATATACAATAATATCTAGAGGACAAGAGCTCAGTTCACATTCAGTCAAGTCTTGTTTCTCATAATAATGGAACAAACTGTATGCTTTGCTCTTTCTAACGAGGGATGGAATAGGAAGGTGGGAGGTAGAACTTTGTAATAGAAGTAATTATTAATTTTTATGTACATAAATCATAATCCTATTTATCATTGGTCATTAAAAACATAAAAATATCTAGACTAACATAATTTAAAACATACAATTAAACATATTTCATTCCACATTACAATTTATATTAATCTAATGTCATATATCAAATATGTCAACACAATAATACAGGCCTTTTCCCAATATACATTTCCATATGGTGATGATCAAAGGTGTATAAAATTTAGCCCTGACCATACTTATTGCCAGCAAGCATGTTGGAATACTATGAACTGACCAATATCAATATAGGCACTTATAAAATCATACAATAAAGTATGAAACAATATAATGGGTAAAAACCATAGATGTTCTCCAATATTACAGTTTCACTGTAAAAACAGAGTATATTTATAATTTAATAGAAACATGAACACAAAATACTAACCTACTATTAGTAACATTAAAATAAATGGCAATATCATGGAATATTGTTTCATTTCTCTCTATGGTTTAAACTTTAAAAAATGCATTATTAAATGTTGGGTGCAATGTATGTCAATATGTTGACAATTATACTAATTTATACACAAAAAATACTATAGCATACATTTCATACAAATATGAAATATTACTACATCAGCATATGAAGCACAATTTTTACCCATCCTTTCTAAAGGCACAAAAATACAAGAATACACATCAGGAGGTAAACATTTAGATATGAACAAAATCAATTAAAAACAATCTCATTAGACACACTCATTATAATTAATGGACAGTGAAACTCAGTTTCAGAATACTTAGTTTAATAATCACAAATTAATTTATTGAGTACTTTTGTCGGGTAGAGGCGGTAAGCTGTATGATTTCCCATCTGGAGTCATCCAGCATGTTGGTGGGTCATGATTATGCCTTCCGATACTCTCAGTGACTGTACCTGCATTGTTTATTCTCAGCTTGGCTGGACAACATCTACTGAAGAAGTACCAGCAATACCACAGTTGACTCCCATATGCCTTCTTATACATAAACCTGAATG
The DNA here is from genome assembly GCA_018245595.1 of Microceris scylla. Classification (NCBI taxonomy): domain Eukaryota; kingdom Metazoa; phylum Arthropoda; class Insecta; order Lepidoptera; family Hesperiidae; genus Microceris; species Microceris scylla. The sequence goes on from DWDT01004856.1 coordinate 3,092, forward strand.
TATGATTCTGATATATGAACAACTTGGAATTGCCTCTTGTGTTTATGAATATACCTGAAAAATAAAGCTCTTTTAAAATTCAAATTCAAAAAGACTGTGCCTATGATACTCTTTACTTAATTTATCACAGGAAAGAATAAAAAACAGAGATATATAATAATGCTTTATTAAATATCAACATTTCAACCTGAAAAGAGAAATAAAAATTACAATAAAACTCAGGTAAATGTGAAAATCTTTATAAATAACAACAAAACACTACTTATAATAGATAATAGTAGCTGCAATTCAATATAATTATGAATAAAATTATTGACACTATAGACCCCAGAAAATAAGCAATTGATACAATATTTGTCACTAATATACTTATATTAATAAAACTCAACATATAATCTTATTACTGTCTAATAAATTCACGGAAACATTCGAATTTTCAATTTGTAAACACATCGATGTTTTGCTAACTTTTCGTTTCAACACTACTGTGATCACTTTTACGTTACCAATACGAACTTCTCAACAGATATAGCCCTTACTATAAATAACACAGTGCACGTCATAATTTAGAACATTTACAAGTATAAAAAACCAATTAACTGATACGAATACGCAAAAACTGAACCAATCAGACGCTCCCTCTTTTCCTTCCTGCATGCTTTTTCTATTATCTACACATGACATACTGGTGTTTGACAGTAATGACACATACAGTGTTTGACAGTAATGACATTTGATTGACTAGAAATTTGTCGCCATTTTCAAGGTGTTATTAAATGATAAAACTACGAAGTTTCAGACGTGATCATAAACGCTAAAATTAAAACGGTCCAAAAGCATTTGTTTGTTTATAATTTAAATTAAGACTAAATATTTGTTGCAACAGGTTACATTCTATCTAATTGCTGCAAAAAAATTGTAATATTCGTACTTAAATTTTAATTTGCTACACAAATTGAATCAAAAATTACATTTATGGTACGCAGAACAGTTAGCTTTTATTAAATGAGGAATGTTATGTACGTTAATCGTCATTCCATTTTTTGAAATTTGGACTTTGTAATGATTGAAATAAGGCAACATTACTTTGCGTCATGCGTGCGTGTTTTGTTGTGGCGACGAAAGTGTTATGAATAATTATTTTAATAATTTAGCTCGTGTGAGGATAATTAAGCGGATTTGTGTTAAAAACTATCAATTCCGTGTTTCGGGAGATGTTTCTATGTTGTGTACATTGAAATTCAATAATCTTATTATTTTAGGTTATAATACTGTACCGCTTCTCCGTCAATTAAAAATATCTGTTTGGTGTTCTTGTATCAAATATTTGATTGTGTGACCTATTATTATCTTAATGTGAGAAATATATGGATAAAATTATTAAGTCCAGTTTTTTTAATACCCTATTTTCCTTAAGTTATAAGTAAACAAGAAATTATAGAATAGTTTCTATTATAATAAAGGAGGTTAACGAGACATTTCCAAATGCTATATTTGATCTGTTTAACTCAAGTGATTGTATACAAATTTTGAAAGAATAGTGTGTTTATTGCAATCTATAAAAAATATTGTTGTGACATTTTTCGTTACAAATTCTGTAAAGTTCGTGCATAGTTGTTACCTATTCTTATATATAAAGCTATAGGACAAGTTTACAAAACCAAACTGGTTGAAGTGCTGATTGACATTTTGTATAGCTCTTTGAAGTTAAATTTTACATGCATGTGTTTTCATTGCAGTATTTTTCGTCAGAAGTTTTCATCTGTAAAAATGTTATATTTTCTTAAAATTATTTAAACAAATAAAAATTTATCAAATATTATTTTAACATGTTCATATGCATATACTTCCTATATATAATTCATGTCTAATGACAAATTGTGTCTAAATACTTTATGTCTGCATGGTGTCTTATATTAAAATATTTTAAACAAATCACACATTAAAGAAATGAACCACTGTATTATCTCGTTTTCTTTTATTTATCCTTGTGGACCTATGTATATTAGTAAAATAGAATACCTATATATAATAATATTGTTCTATTACAATTACTCACAAATACTTTTTCATTTTAGAGGCAAATTTCATACCAACACGGAAAGGAAGTACACTTTTGGTACATGATGGATATGCATTCCGATTAAAGAATAAGCTGGCATATGGGAAGAAACAATGGTATTGCACATCAAGGACCAAAACTGGATGTCATGTCGATGTCACCACAGTTCTTCATCATTACAAAAACATTGTAAACAGGGTACGTAACACTCACAATCATCCTCCACCTGGATTCTATCGTCGCAATGATGGTTCATTCAAAATTGTATAAACTACTCCATGCAAAGATATAAACCCCTAATTTGTCAAGGGATATTGTTAGTCAACAAGGAAGTCAATGTGTCATAATATTATGATATTACTATCAGTAAAATTCATATAAATGATAATTTTATATAATATGTGTTGAAATAAAAGTAAGATTTGAATAGACAAACTGATTCGCTCACAAAAGTACTAATGCTATGGCAATCAGCAAATGATCTGTCACAGATTGTATCTATGGTGTAGGAGTGGTGGGAAATTCATTATCAAATTTAAACAGGAAGCTGAATAAATGACTTAGATCATATTATTATTAGACATTTGTTAATTTTGTTTAAAAGCCCATGAACTGGACTTAAAACTTCAGAGATTTGGGTGGATATTAAACTATCTTCAATTCTTCTGTTGGATTGCTCTGCAAAGTCAATTCTGACAATTAAATTCTCACATAGTTCACACATTCTGTGTTGTTGTAGACTAATAAAATAAAATAATAATAAATGATGATTTATTATTATTTTGCTATAACATATACTATTGATTGTATGGGACTTGGTGAAGATATGTATGTATACTATCAATTGAAACTCTTGTCTTGAACAATTGATATTGATGGCATGTAGAATGTATTTTTGCCTGCACTCAATGTAGTTCTAAAGTAGGAAGATAAGAACATATTTTTGTACTGATTTATTTAAACTTGTACCTTATAAGAAGACTGATTTTTAATTTTCTACCTCAGCAAGTACCTTTTGAAACTGATAAAAGTTATTTTTTTGGTAAATGTTTTTTATTTTTTTATATAAGTTTAGATTTAAGATTTACTTTTATAAAAGATAAACTGTTGAATTTACCTATCGGTTTTTGTGTTTCATTTAATATATTATTTAATGCAACTAGAGTATTTTATTAATTACGCACAAATTATATTACTGCCTACTAATGTTCACTATTTATTAATAAAAAATATATTGTTTAAAATACATAACAAATATACTCTCAAATATATGTTACATAAAATTCAACATTTAAAAATAAATATTGCATTTAAACATGTTGGTTAAAATATTTTAATAGTTTTAGGTAATATTAAGAAGATCTAACTAACTTAGCATTAATTTAATTATTGATTAATAAATTGAACTGATTATCCGAAGACTGCTTGAATATTCAAGTGTTAGTTGCATGCATTAAATTTAAGTACAATTAGTTGGGACTTGATTTTATTTTCTGTTTACATTTGATAGAAGACTGATATAAATGAACATTTTTGCTACCTATCATTTTATTTTGAAATCAGTTATTTTGGTACTATTATATTTATAGGTAGTTAATGTATTTTTATATTAAAATTTAAATAGATACAAAATGTATTTTGTAAAAGTGTATGTAGTTCACATTTTAATTAACTATATTTAATAAATTTTTGGCAAACTTTTATGTAATTTTGAATTATATGATTTGATTTACCTTATCAAAAAATTGCACAAAGAATTAAATAATTTCAGAAAAGATAAATCCAGAAAGAAATTACTCCAACACATATTTAGATAATAAGAAGTGTGTTGAGTCCATGCAGATACATAATTGGCAATTGGTACTCTCTGCTTACCTCGAAGGGACTTGACGGGATGATAAAATAATATTTCGATACTTGAATATTCTAAAAAAAAGATTGAACAGCCGGTCCCAGTTGGCGTGGTGGATTACCATTAAAGAATAAGGTCTAGCGACCTATTCCCAGCAGAGGAACCCAAAGAAAATTTTGAACTGACAGTTGCACATAATGACGAATGATGCTTATTAAAAATTAGAATTTTTAAAAGGCTTTCTTTAATTAACTTGTACACATAAATCACTCAATTTAGCATCTATAAAACATTTGAAATAACAACCCCAACCATTACAGTTATAGAAAATTTCGGTACAGGATGGACTTGGATTAATTTAAATTCAATCGAATTTCATTAAATTAATCTTTATTTACAATCAAATATATTCATCATGACTTGATATATGATATCTCCCAGGATGATGATTGTGTTCCATGCAAGAAAATTTTATGTTATAATCCTGGTCCAATATCATGTAGGCCCTGCACCCCTGGGCTTGGTGTGTGGAACATTTCCAACGCCACAGACTTGTCTTGGTGTAAAGATATCTCTTGCACTACTTGTACTTTTTATATAGAACCAGTTGATTCCGTTTTTTCGATATTTGCAATGACACTGAAAATCGGGGTTCAAAAAATATTTATGCTAATTTAAATATTTGCATTCCATAAACTTCGTGAAGTTCGATGTAAGCCCAGAAAGAGTTTCATTTTTCTGTTCTCTTTCTAACAAAATTTTATTTTGTTCAACATTTGCCCTTACATATTTATGTTACCAAGTCATTTTCTACAATAAAAATGTGGCACGAGTCCAGATTTTAATTAAAAATATATGATTTTGAATATATGATATTTTATTTTAACAAGAAAAAGCATTATAAAGATACTAAATTAAAAAACAATGAACAAGAATATATCATTCTACTACATATTATTCAGTATTCTTTATCCTAAAACAATACAGTAATATCAACGTTATTCCCAAGGACCTAAATATTTTATTTAAAGAAAAACACTAAAAAGTTTTTAAATGTTAACTAGGTGCATAAACGATGTGTACACAATATATTTCAATTTCATAGTTTATTTACGCTAATATGATATAATTTAGGGCCCGGAGGTATTTATATTCCGTACAAATGTTCTTAATAATTATAATTAAAAAAATAGCATCTTGAGCTCACAACAAAGGTTAATTCGTAACCAGGAACTTTTTATTGCTAAATAAGTACATAAGGTATAATTAATATTAATACACGTGCCTAACAGGTAACAAATGAAAATGTGAAAATACAACACGATAAAACATTTTTAAAAATATTTATGCTCTCATTATAACTATTTTCGTAAAGCTAAAAATATAACATGTCAGATTTACATGTAGACCGTAAAGAATAATGAACGACACAAACACTTGCCCCAACATTGAATCTTTAGTATAAATAGGCTTAAATGCCCGTTATCCGCGTCTATATTATAATGATAAAAAAAAATAAAACATTAATATTCTAAGATTAAGTAACCTAAAATCGATGTAGATAATTTATACAGCAGAATAACACTGCTGTTTTATGTAGAAAATATGTGAGGAGTGAAAGATACCATAATGTTAATCAAAGGTGACACAGTTTAAAAAATATTCGACAACAGCATTAAAATCGGAACATGGTCAAGATTATCTTTGTTTTAAAAATAACGGTCATTTCATTTGAACTTTACAATGGCGCTGAAAAATTCGGTGGAATCTTTACGGGTATTCTTATATTGAAAGGCCGGATCGCTGGCAGATGGCCATGGGATCCTGTGACTGCTAGAATGGTGTTATCGTCTTTGGTTATGAGGTAGGCCTTACAGTTCTTCACCTTGGAGCAGTACCATCGCCAGCCGTATTTTAAGGGATACGGATATTTTGAGTAAGTGTAGTTTTTGTACATAAGCAGCGTCCGCCCGCGCTTAGACTTCACTTCGACAGCTGAAAGAAATTAATAATTTTACATATACAGCAAAAGTACATTTTAAATTCTGAAATTTTTTGAATTTTTTTCTGAAATGTTTTTCCATCTTCATAGTTGCTTCACGCTCGCAGGGCGTTATTTAATTTTCTATATACATATATAAGGTTCCATGCCAATTATTTTATGATTTACTATTATTTCTTCGTTTCCCTATTAACGTACCACGTCATATCATATCGTTAATTCGTCGTTATCGTTAATCGTCGTAATTGCATTATTTGTTTTGTGGATTATTCTGTTAAAATAACTGTCAAATGTTTTAATTATAAAAAATGTTTAATTATAAAAAATGAAATTATGTTTTATGGAAATCTTTGAAACAATTTCTTTTATCGTTGTAACATAAATTAACTTTACATTTCCCACATTTGGTAAAAGAACGGAATTTCAAACAGTTCTGACAAATTCGTCGAATTGATTTCGTCCACTCGGGGAAATGACCCACGTTATCTGAACGTATAGAATGTAGTAGTAGGTCTTGATGCCTGGTTGGAATTTTTCGAGCCTTTTTTTTGGGTACAAGCGAATACGGCAAGCTGGTTGGAGTGGAGTCGGATGCAGGTATAACAATATTTTTTCCTTGACGAACACGGAATGAGTAAGTTTTATAATCAGGATCAGAGTCAGAAACCACATCATCGTCCCTCAAGACATCACGACCCGGAATAAGTTTCACATGCTTGAAAGTACCATAGAAGCGAGAAGCGTTGATTGCTGCAAAGAAAAGGAAAAGCACCTGAATGCATGCAAAGCCATATATGCCCCATAATGTTTTTGATAGTGTCCGACGGAAACAGATTTTTCAGCCGAAACCGAAACCGAACTTTCGGCCTCGCTTTCAATTTCGGCCGAAATCGAAATTTACCTAAACATATTTAAAATTTCTGTTGCATACTGAAATCTACTATATTTTAAATGTTACACGATTTATAATGCGAGCAGTGTGCTTTATGATGATAAAAATTTATGACACATTTATTTGCATATTCTATTTATACCGACAGTTAAATATAGATAAATGAAATAAAAAGACAGTCATTAAAGTACATAACAAATATATTTTCTTTTTTTATACCATGAACAGTCGGAACTGTGGAGCAATTATGAGCGTTATTACAAACACGGATATGCAATTTATGGTAAAGGTAGCGTAGGACGCCTTCCATCTAAGTGCAGTGACGATATACGCAAAGTGGCTGGCAGTGGCTGGATGCATAGAGCTCAGGTCAGCTCGAGCTCAGTGGCATGCCATTGACGAGGCCTATGTCCAGCAGTGGACGGCAGTAGGCTGATGATGATCATGATAATATGCCATTTGTTTAAATAATAAATAAGGATACAGAATGTAATTCAACAATTCTCTCCCTCTCTGATTTGTCGCTCAAAAATAAAACTTAAGAAAATGAAGTCCAATTATACCTAATAATTACCACTGATATGAAATAAATAACAGAACTACAGGTTAAAGAAAAGAAATACTTACCAAACCACTTATGTGCAAAACAACTTTAATTCAATGGGCTTACAGGGATGAACGGTTGCCAACTTTCGGCGCGGCTGAAAAATTCAGCCATTTTTTGGCGATAACCAAAACTAAGACCGAAACTAGATTTCTTGGTTGAAACTGACGGAAACCGAAATTTCGGTCGGTCACTACTTGTAACATTGTTAAACTAATAAAATGACTTCCTCGTTGGTCGAGTGGTTGGTTGCAACTGCTGATTGAAAGATCCCTGGACCCTGGTCGATAGCTATAGGATTTTTCTAATTTAGAATTTATAGTAGTGACTCTGAGTTTACATATGTGCCCGGTATAT